>CAUYON010176860.1:0-15783 GCA_963573935.1 Arctocebus calabarensis
ATAGCTCACAGCAACCTCCAATTCCTGGGCTCGAGCAAGTCTCCTACCTCTGCCTCCCAAGTAGCTGGGACCACAGGCGCCTGCCACAACGCCCGGCCATTTTTTGGTTGCAGCTGTCATTGTTGTTTGGTGGGCCCAGGCTGGATTTAAACCCGCCAGCTCAGGTGTACATGGCTGGTGCCTTAGCCTGTTGAGCCGCAGGCGCCGAGCCAACTTTCAGAAATTATTATAATTTTCTGCTGGCTTCCATACCATGTTGGGATATTTTCAGCTATAAGTAGAAATCCTAATCTTGTCTACAAATTAAGAAAACGCTACTTCATGTAACAAGAAATCTGAAGGTGTTGCAGTTCTGGTTTGGTTAATCTGGCAGTTTCATTTATCTAGCAAAGATCCAGGTTGTTTTCATCTCTGTTTTCCTCCATCTTAATCTTATTTACTATTTTTCTTGTTCCAAATGCTTGCAGTGTGTTTAGGGTATCACATCTTCTTTAAAAAACACCCAAAATTTGCAGGAGGCCATTACTTCCTTGTGTTTTGATTTTTAAGAGTCCCTGAGTAAAGGTCAGAATTCATTCATCACTTACTGTTTGAAAACAAGTTGCTCTGTGTGTTTAGTAATTGTTATGTATTTAGAATTACTGTAAATGGACTATCTCTAGATCTTTGCATTAGTTGTTCCAGCACCTACTCAGTTAGACTCTGCATTTAAACAAGATTTCCCAAATGACTTAATTAGTACTTGGTATTTGAGAAGTACTGATTCAGACTAGATTAAACCAGCTGTGGCTGACAGAAGCTTTACTTAAAAGATACAGGGTTCTAAAATATCTGAACAAAGTTAAGGTTTTATGACAACGGAATGGGGGTGAGCATTGTGGAAATGACTCTTGACATATGTCTGGCCATGCTCTCATTTTTGTGTTTTTTGGTTGCAGTTGTATTTTCTTTTTTACCATTCTTGTCTGACATGAGGAAGAAAAGATAAATGGAGCTGTGGCTAGTTTGCTGTCTTCAGTGGGAAATCTAATATTGCTTTTCTTTTATTAAATTTGTAAAATATTAATTGTATGCATATATGATATATAATCTAAAACCCCTTCATTTCAGAGTCTATTGTTTTGCTGTTTCATACAGATTGACACAATCTTAGCAGCTTAAAGCAATGCACATTTATTATTTTATAGTTTCTGTGGTTTAAGAGTGGCTGTGGCTACTTGGGTCCTCTGCAAAGCTAAAACAGGTGTGGACCAGGGTTTTGTTCTCATCTGGGGCTCAACTGGGGAAGAATCTGTTTTCAAGCTTATGTGTTTGTTGGCATTATAATCTTATGTAATCACATACAGTCCTTGATTTTTGTCATGTTCTTTTTTTTTTTTTTTTAATAAATTTATTTATTTTTTTGAGACAGAGCCTTAAGCTGTCACCCTGGAGAGAGTGCTGTGGCATCATAGCTCACAGCAACCTCCAATTCCAGGGCTCAAGCGAGTCTCCTGCCTCCGCCTCCCAAGTAGCTGGTTCTACAGGCGCCCGCCACAATGCCCGGCCATTTTTTTGTTACAGCCGTCATTGTTGTTTGGCGGGCCCGGGCTGGATTCGAACCCGCCAGCTCAGGTGTACGTGGCTGGTGCCTTAGCCCTTTGAGCTACAAGCACCGAGCCGATTTTTGTCATGTTCTATTGGTTAGAAGTTAGTCATAGGTCATACCTATATTCTAGGAGAGGGAATTACAGAAGGATATGAATACCAGGAGGTGGAGATCTTGGGGACCATTCCAGGGTCTGTCTGCTACAAAGGGTATACATTTGATTATATGAAGATCTGATGGCTTGAATTATGCATTATATTTCTTTTTAGACTCCCACTTAAAAGCTATACTGTGTTCTATACTAAGGTATTTACGAAATTTGCTAATGAAGCAAATATTTAAAATTATTGTGATAACCCTCACTATCTTTTTTTTTTTTTTTTTGTAGAGACAAAGTCTCACTTTACCGCCCTTATTGAATGCCATGGTGTCACACAGCTAACAGCAACTTCCAACACCTGGGCTTAGGCGATTCTCTTGCCTCAGCCTCCTGAGTAGCTGGGACTACCGGCACCTGTCACAATGCCTGGCTATTTTTCTGTTTTGCAGTTCGGCTGAAGCCGGGTTCGAACCTGCCAACTTCAGTGTAAGGGGCCGGTGCTCCTACTCGATTAGCCGCAGGCGCCACCTTCTCTCTGTCTTTTTAATAATTAATTGGTGTTGCTAAATAGATTCTTTAATTTTAAATTTCTTAATATGCTGGCTCGGCGTCTAAGGCACAACGGGCTAAGGCGCCAGCCACGTACACCTGAGCTGGCGGGTTCGAATCCAGCCCGGGATTCGGCAAACAACAATGACGGCTGCAACCAAAAAATGGCCGGGCGTTGTGGCGGGCGCCTGTGGTCCCAGCTACTTGGGAGGCGGAGGCAAGAGATTCTCTTGAGGCCAGGAATTGGAGGTTGCTGTGAGCTGTGATGCCATGGCACTCTATCCAGGGTGACAGCTTGAGGCTCTGTCTCAAAAAAAAAAAAAAAAAAAAAAAAATTTCTTAATATGCTTATGGTAGTTTGTCAATTAGATTTTAAATATTTCTTTTCCCCCCCTTTTTAGTTGACTATATTGTGGAGTATGACTATGATGCTGTACATGATGATGAATTAACTATTCGAGTTGGGGAAGTCATCAGGAGTGTGAAAAAACTACAGGAGGAAGGATGGCTAGAAGGAGAATTAAATGGGAGAAGAGGAATGTTCCCTGATAATTTTGTTAAGGTAAATATTTTCAGTAATTTCTAGCTGTTGGTAGATAGAATTTAGTCTTTAAATAAAATAGATATATTTTTAAAATTAAAATAATTGAGATAAATTTTTACCCTTAAGAGAATCAGAATGTTAAGTATCTCTGTAGTAGATGTCAATGTTGCTTTGTATCCTGGATAATGTTGTGTGTATTTGTGTGTTTGTATACATTTGTGTGTATACGCCTGTCTTCTTGTATTTTTAAAATAAATACTAGTTTGCATTTGGGTTGTACTTTGTAATTTTCAAAGCAGCTTTGCCGTATACATTTTCATTTGAACTTGAATTCTTGTTAAGTAAGTTTGGTAGGTAGTAGATCCATTTAAAGTATCGTGACATTTAGACTGAGAGATTAAGTGCTTTGTACCCTGTTGAGTAGGCATAGAATCTGAATTGCAGTCTGGAACAATTGCCTGACATGTTTTCTGCTTTTCTAACAACAAAATACATTAGATCATATTTTTTGAGTTTCAGCATTACAGTAGTTATCTGCCAAAGTAGCAATTAATCTTTACCGCTGAATATTTGTTTTTCAGTAAATACACCAGTCAGCTCTGCCAGAAAACAATCTTCAAGACTTTTAAATCTATTGCAAGCTAGTAAAATTGTTAGTAATTTAGAGAAGAAAAAGAAAGTGAAGAATACTTGTATATTTGTACATCATTTATAATTATCTTATTTTTTCTCTATTTATTAGTTTTCTTATATCCAGTCTCTACCCAACCTCATTAAATTATGAGCTCTTAGGGGAAGATGTGTATCACATTTGCTTTCCCAGATTGCATAGTAGTTGTTAACAAGATGCTTAGGTAATATTTGTTCCCTGGATAAATTTGTGATTCTTTTAATTGTGGTTTTACTTCCAAGTATGAACACATAAATTATATTTTGGCATCTAAGGCATCTAGGAACCCCCATAGATACCAAAATTTGTAGCTGCTCTGATCCCTTTTATAAAATAGCATAGTACTACATGTATATACATCTTCTTATTTACTTTAAATCACCTCTACCTTGTAATACTTAATTCAGTGTAAATGACATGTAGTTATGCTATATTTTAAAATAATTGTGGTAAGGTAGGACTTTCCATCCTGTTATTAGAAATCTTTGGGAAAGTACAGCATTTGTATAGCGTAGATCTGTGAACAATTGTGGTATTTTATTGTTATTTTTTGTTTTTTACCACGAGTATTTTTTCTAGTCTTTTTTCTTTTTTTTTTGAGACAGAGCCTCAAGCTGTCACCCTGGATAGAGTGCTGTAGCATCCCAGCTCAGAGCAACCTCCAATTCCTGGGCTCAAGCGAGTCTCTTGCCTCTGCCTCCCAAGTAGCTGGGACTACAGGCATCCGCCACAACGCCCGGCCATTTTTTTGGTTGCAGCCATCATTGTTGTTCGGCGGGCCCCGGGCTGGATTCGAACCTGTCAGATCAGGTGTCTGTGGGTGGCACCTTAGACCGTTGAGCCACAGGCGCCGAGCCTCTAGTCTTTTTTCAAGAATCAGAAGAATACAACTTCCCAAGAATTTTTGATCCATAGTTGATGAATCTGCAGATCTATAGCTTGGAGATCAGGAGGGCCAACTATATTTGATTATACAGGGTGTCTAGAAAGTTAGTGTGCATTTATAAAAAAAAGTGTGCATTGCACATGAACTTTATGGACATCCTGACTTGTAGGTATACCTTGGAGATATTGTGGGTTCAGTTTTGGACCACAGTAATAAAGCAAATACTGCAATAAAGTGAGTCACATGAATATTTTGGTCTCCTAGTGATATAAAAGTTAAATTTATACTGTATGTGGTCTGTTAAATGTGTAATAACTTTAAGTCTAAAAAAATAATGTGCACACCTTGATTAAAAATACTTTATTGCTAAAAAAATACTAATGATCATCTGAACCTTCAGCTAATCTTTCACGTTCTTTTTGCTGGTGGAGGATGTTGCCTTGATGTCGATGGCTGCTAACTAACTGATCAGGGTAATGTATGCTTAAGTTTAGAGTGGCTGTGGCAGTTACTTAAATGAAACAGTGAAGTTTGCCTGATCAATTTAATCTTTATTTACACGTAACAAAAATTTTTCTGTATTATCTGTTATGGTTTTTTTTTTTTTTTTTTTTTTGAGACAGAGCCTCAAGCTGTCACCTTGGATAGAGAGCTGTGGCATCACAGCTCACACCAACCTCCAGTTCCTGGGCTCAGCGAGTCTCTTGCCTCTGCCTCCCAAGTAGCTGGGACTACAGGCGCCCGCCATAACGCCTGGCCATTTTTGGTTGCAGTCATTGTTGCTTGGCGGGCCCGGGCTGGATTCGAACCTGCCAGCTCAGGTTTACGTGGCTGGTGCCTTAGCCTGTTGAGCCACAGACGCCGAGCCTATCTGTTATGGTTTAATAGCATTTTACTTACTGTAGAACTTCTTTCAAAATTATAGAGTCAGGCCTGCCAAATCTGCCACTTCTTTATCAATTAAATATGTGTAGTATTCTAAATTCTTTGTTGTCTTTTCACCAATGTTCATAGCTTCTGCACTAGGAGTAGATTTTGTCATGAGAAGCCATCTTCTTTGTTCATCTGTGAGAAGGAACTCCTCATCTGTTCAAATTTTTATCATGATGTGACAATTTAATCTCATCTTTAGGTTCTGCTTTTTAAAAAATTATTTTAATTTTTTAATTTTGCTTTCAACTGGTTTTTACTTATCTTAGTTTGAAGTTTTTTCTTTTTGTAAATTTTCTTTTTTTTCCCTTTTCTTCCTTTAGTGATTCTCTTCCCCTTAGTTTCCCATTAGTTTCCTAAGTAGCTGGGACTACAGGCACCTGCCACAATGCCCGGCTTTTTGGTAGGGACAGGGTCACTCTGGGCTCACTTCGGCTCAGGATGGTCTCGAAACTCTGAGCTTAGGCAGTCCACCCGCCTTGGCTTCCCAGAGTGCTAGGATTACAGGCGTGAGCCATCCCACCCAGCCTACGGTCCACTTCTAATACTAGTTCTCTTGCTATTTAAACCATATCTGCAATGACTTCCTCCACTAAAGTCTTCAAATTGCCTCCCTCCCAAAAGTCATCCATGGGTGTTGGGATCATTTTTTTCCAGACTCTGGTTAATGTTAATACTGTGACCTCCTCCTGTGAATCATGAATATTCTTGATGGCATCTAGAATGATGAGTCCTTTCTAGAAGGTTTTCAATTTAACTTTGCCCAGCTCTATTAGAAGAATCACTGTCTAGGGCAGCTATAGCCTTAGGAAATACATTTCTTAAGTAATAAGAATTGCAAATCAAAATTACTAATTTTTGTGCTGCAGAATGGATATTGTGTGACACAAAAGCAACATTAATGTTTGTTTACATCTCCATTGGAGCTCATGGGTGGACCAGATGCATTGTCAGTGAGCAGTAATATTTTGAAAGGAATCTTTTTTTCCTGAGCAGTAGGTTTCAATATTATACTTAAAAAATTTAGTAGATCCTGTGCTGCCATCAGGCTTTGATGTTCTTTTTCTAGAGCACAGGCAGAATAGAGTTATTATAATTCATATGGGTCTGAGAATTTGCAGACAACTAAGTGAGGCTTTTCTTGGACCTTTATTTCCTCTATGTATTAGCATTTCCAGGTTGTGGTTTTCTCCCGTACCTAGTTTGAGATACTAAGCAGTGAATTCATTGCCATATTGTTCTGCAAATTGTGAGGAACCCAATCTACCAGGCTGATGTACCTTTTTTTCTCTACCTTTCAGAACTTTTTAATTTATTTTTAAATATGTAACATCCAGAGATTATGACTGTTCTTAGGAGAAATAGAGAAACATAATAGTTCCTCTCTCCTAAGAGAAAATCCAGATGGTGAGGCATTTTAACAGAGATCATAATGTACATCTTAAACAGTAGCCTAGCTTGCTTGTAAGTAAAGTTTGTCCAGTTTAAGTACTCACAATTATAAAAGTTTTTTTCTTTTAGAGATGGTATAGGAATAGCTTTTTTCTTAAGCAGCTCTTACAAAGCCAATGTTCAGAAAAATGTAATAATGTTACCTTTGTTTTGTTTTGTTTTGTTTTAAAGACACAGGATCTTGGTCTGTTGCCCAGGCTGGTGTACGGTGCCAGGCTGGTGTACGGTGGTGTCATTATAGCTAACTGCATGCTCAAAGTCCTGACCCCAAGCAATCCCCCCAAAGTGCTGGAATTGTAGGCATGAACCACAGCCTGTAATGTTAGTTACCATTAACAGAAGAATAGATATGTATTCATTCTAACAGGTGTAATGTGCATGGTTAATACCCTCCTCCCCTTTTAAGTTATGACTAACTTCTGAAAGTTAAGATAACAATTGCCTATCAGAGCAATTGACTAGTGGTATGTATTTCCTGAATGTTGGACTCTGTTCACTGATGTTTCATGTAAAAGGGTGCAGAGTCTGATCACCTGGGGAGGTGGAGAAAGGGAGGAGAGGAGCAATTCCAAAGGTACGTTTGGTAGTTAACTTTGCAGGTGTTGAAACAGAGTATGGAGAAAGCAGAAAAATATCAGTGCAGTGGTAATCAAAAGAGAAACTTAATATTTTTACTTGTTGTACTTAAAGAGTATTAATAGGGATAGTATTTATGGATGGGGACTTTATTCTGTGAATAACAAAGCAGATTTCTCATGAGCTCTTTAGAGATCTTGGAGGTAGTACAGCTTATTCTAGCCTGTTTATTCTGATAATATTTTTACTTTGGTGCTTTAAAAAACCAATGGATATGTTCATAGAAGATGTCTCGGGTGCTGGTGAGTGAATTGCTGTTAATTATATTTTTAAATTTAAAGTGAAATTTTGATCTTGTGATTTGAGAATATGTTTTAGGCTTTTCGATACATATATAATAAGAAGGAAGAAAACAAAATCATTCACTACGTTATTTTAGGAAGCTGACAAATCACTCCCAACCATTTGAATGTTTTTTCTTGGTTTTAACCTAAATTTCTTGCAAACTGTTTTTCTTCATTTAGCAAAAGGATTTTTCAAAGAACTAGTTTGAAAGCTTATATTTATTTAAAAATGTTTGTTTTTAGTTTATTTCTAGATTCCATAGGTAAAATGCTTAAGTAGACATTAGGACTTTAAATGTATTTAAAATTTTTTCTACAATAACTTTAAAGAAAAATTAAATAGCAATATGTGGAATAAGAAGATGATCTCCTGTATATGTATATGACTACCTTGGAAGGGTCTTACTGATTTTTTTTTTTTTTTAAATGTTATGACATTATTTTTGGAATGCTAATTTAGGTTTTGATTCCTGTGATATTTCACTGTTTTCATAAGAAATGTTACTTGAGTGAAGAAAATGACAATTTTGTTTTACATGACCTTTATTTTTTTAAAATCCTTTATGAAAACTGTTCTTTTGGATAGATCTCAGTGATGGTTTCACATATTAAGAAATGTATTGGTCGTTCTAATAGAATAGTTCAGGAAGCTAGCTTTATAATAGTTCAATTAGGAAAGAACATTTGGTGTTTGATTTACTTTCATTAATTGGAGACAGGTTAAAGGAGAAAACAGTTCTGCAGATATCAAGAGTATTAAATGGAAGAAAAGTTTACTTGCTAATTGGGCATTACAGTAAAAAAATTAGATGTTAATTAGCTTGACTGTAATTTCAGTATGTATTTGTGTATCAAAATATGTTGTATTCCTTAAAATATGCAGTTTTTATTAATGAAAAGAATAGAGCTTGATTTCTACCTTTGTAGAATCATTTTGCTTGAAGAAATACATCTTCATTGAAAAAAGGCAAAACAGAGGAAAAATAACCTACGCCAAAATACAATAGTAGATAAATTAACAAGGTTGTGTATAATTATTTATGATACATCAGAGCACATTTCCTGTTTCATACTGTTAAAGCATTAACTATTTTATACACCAATTAAAGAGTAATTAATTTCTGTGACTTGTTTTAGATAATACTATTTTGAATGTCATATAGGCTATATTCACTGAATTAGAGAAATAGTTCCCAATGGTAACTTTTATTTTTATTGATTGATTGATTGGGATCTTGCTTTGTAGACCAGGCTTGAGTGCAGTGGTGCAACCAGAGCTCAGTCCTAGACTTAAGTGAATCTCCTAACTCAGCTTCCTCAGTAGCTGTAGCTAGGACTATAGGTACACACCACCATGCCTAGCTAATTTTTTAAAATTCAGTTTTATTTTTTTATAGAGATGATGTATTGCTATATTGCCCAGACTGGTCTCAAACTCTTGGTCTCAAGTGGTCCTACTACTTTGGCCTCCCACCGAGCTGGGATTGAGCCATTGTGCCTGGCCCTATTTTTATTTTATATATTAAATCATAGAAGTAATACATGTTGAAACAAACTTTAAGCAGTATAGAACCATCTATTATGACTAATACTTTTTTTTTCCTTCCTTCCTCCCTCTCTACCTCTCTCCCTCCTTCCCTGCCTCCTTGTCACCTGTGGTAGAGTGCTGTAGGGTCATAGTTCACAGCAACCTCAAACTCTTGGCTCAAGTGATTCTCTTGCCTCAGCCTCCCAAGTAGCTGGGACTGCAGGCGTTTGCCACAAAGCCCTGCTAGTTTTAGAGACTCTGATCTCAAACCTGTGAGCTCAGGCAGTCTACCTACTTCAGAGTCTTAGGATTATAGATGTGAGCTGACCCCGCCTGGCCGTACTTTTCTTTCTTTATGATCCTCTTGCAACCTCTTTGCATACTTGGAAATTTGGTAGTTAGTTTTTTTTTTGCCAGGGCTGGGTTTGAACCCACCACCTCTGGCATATGGGGCTGTCGCCCTACTGACTGAGCCACAGGTGCCGCCCCTATAGAAAATCTTTTAAGTTGAATTATTCATATTCTGTTTTCCCTTTTACATACTATGCTCAACACCATAAATAGAAATTTAACACATTATTTTACATAAACCATGTTAATGTTTGCCTTAGACTTAATCTAGAAAGTTAAGTTTAATAACTTTTCTTCTTAAGGAAGAAGAATTTTGTTCTACTAAGGTGTTCCAGTTTGGTGGAAATAATGTAAACCAGGTATCAGGAAAGCTTGAATGCCAGAGCTAGTCTTCTGGGTTATCTCCTGTTCTTGCTGGCCCAGCACTGATTGTCTTATTGTTTGCTTAAAGACACTACCAGCCTCCAGGGAGGCTCTCCATTATAGGCCTGGTGTCTTTTCAGTCAAAAGAAATCATGGGCACACTTCATTTCCTGTAGTTACCCTATTCTAAAACCCCTTCATCCTTGGGCTGAAAGTGCAAATAACATTTTTTAGATTAACAAAACTAGTATGAAAAATGTGGTCATTATAAAATATTGTGATATTGTCAGTGTATTTTAGTGTGGTATGTCTGAAAGAATATGGGTAGGGGAAGAGTTCTTTTTCCTACTACTCTTCAGGTAGCTTTCATTAGCTTTTTCAGGGTAGAAAAAAAGAAAAAGAGTAGGAAGTCATTGCCAGTTAATTTATGTAACACAAGAGGACTTTTTGTCTTAAATGGAGAGACAGCAACTGGGAAGCCCAAAGGTATATTTAGAAGTTTAGAAATTTCAAAATTTTCCTTGGTGATTTTGATATATTAACATTCAGAAGGTGTCTGTTGATTTCATATTAAGGATTTTATTTTTTTTTTGGAGACAGAGTCTCACTATGTCACCCTCGGTAGAGTGCTTTGTTGTCATAGCTTACAGCAACCTCAAACTCCTGGGCTTAAGCTATTCTCTTGCCTCAGCCCCTGCGGCTGGCTATTTTTTTTGTTGCAGTTGGCCCTGACTGGATTCAAATCCACCAGCTTTGGTATATGTGGCTGGCACCATAACCACTGCTACTAGCACCAAGCCAAGGGATATTTTTTATTGGTTATTTTACTTTGGCCTTAGGGGGTTTTGCTGAATATCCAGTTTAATGTAATCATAATAAAACAAGGAGTTCAAATGACCTGAGTTAGGATCATTCCCTATATATATTCTGAAAAACAAAATAAAAACTTCAGGAATGGGATAGAAACCTAAATCTATCATTTTTAGGCTAATTTAAAAAATGTGAGTCTAAAGTTAACTCAGTCAAAGTTAAAACAGTAGGGCATATGTACCAGTTAAACATTCAGTTCTTATTTCCCTTATTTTTTCGTAATATCACTTTTTCATCTGATTATGCTTTTGTAAAGTAGAAGGTAATAGTTTCACAGAACATTTCTGGAAATCCTAAATGTTAAATTAAAAATAATTTAGTGTATGTTGTAGATGTTAATTAACCTCGGCAGAGCTATTAGTCTGTTTAGGAATTTGGTGATGAGATACCCTGTCTCTTTCATTTGAGAAAAAAAAAGAGCCAGGCGTGGTGGCTCATGCCTATAATCCCAGCACTTAGGAGGCTGCTGCGATGGATTGCCTGAGCTTACAAGTAGGAGAGCAGAGTGAGCCAGAGTGAGACCCCCCTCTCTAAAATACACAGCTGGGTATTGCAGCGGGCGCCAGTAATCCCGGCTACTTGGGAGACTGAGGCAAGAGACTTGCTTGAGCCCAAGAATTTTAAGATTGCTATGAGCTAAGACGCCATGGCACTCTACCGAGGGTGACAAAGTGAAACTCTGTCTTCAAGAAAAAGAAATAAAAGGAAATTCTTGGCCTCTCATCTGGTTTTTATTATTTTGTGACCTTTGACTCTATGAATGCTAGTTAATTGCTTTCTGTTTGCAAAGCATCCTAATACCCTGACCATGATCAGATAACTAAATTATACGAATGTATATTACAACATGAAGTAGTGGTTTGTGAATTTTACTATCTTTTTAGTTCTCTGTTTAATTAATGCAGTCCAAGATAGGTAAGTATCTTTTTTTTCCTTTGGAGATGGAGTCTCACTTTGTTGCCCCAGGCTAAAGTGCCATGGCTTTAGCCCAGCTCACAGCAACCTCAAACTCCTAGGCTTGAAGCTATCCTCCCACCTCAGCTTCTCCAGTAGCTGGGACTACAAGACACTTGCTACAATGTCTGTCTAATTTTTCTATTTTTAGTAGAGAGTTCATCTCACACTTACTCAGGCTGGTCTCAAACTCCTGAGCTCAATGGATCCTCCTGTCTCAGCCTCCCAGAGTGCTAGGACTGTAGGGGTGAGCCATATGCCTGGCCTCATGATCTTAATAGATGAAGAATAGCTGTATCTTTTTCACATGTTTAAGCTAGCCACCATTTGTTTATATGTTTCAGTTTCTTATCTATCTTTATCATATTTTTACTCTTTATCTATGAAACAAAATCAGTGCAGTATATTCTTATTTATATGGAGATCATTCATACTATACTTTTTCTTGGCCAATTTTATATCAACATTACATATTATTCAAGAGACTTCATTTGTGGAGAGTGAGAGTCTGAGTTTGCTTTGTTCATTCATGATTGTTCTTTAATTGAGGATATTTTATTTATTTATTTATTTGGCTGGATTTCTTGGAGTCATTTTCAAAGTCAGGAAAGGAAGTAAATTTGGTGGAAAAGAAATGCTTAGCTGAGCATAGTGGCTCATGCCTGTAATCCTATCTTTCTAGAAGGCCGAGGTGGGTGGATTGCTTGAGCTCATGAATTTGAGACCAGCCTGAGCAAGAGCAAGATCCCATCTGTACTAAAAGTAGAAAAACTGAGGCAAGAGAATCGTTTGAGCCCAAGAATTAGAGGTTGCTGTGAGTCGTGATGCCACAGCACTCTACCCAGAGAGACAGCTTGAGACTTTGTCTCAAAAAAGAAAAAAATACTAAAAAAGGTAGTATGTATTTTATTTATTGGCTTTTTAGGTAAAAGAAAATAAAAGAAGAAGAAATACTTTAGCAAAGCTTGCTGTTGAAGATTACCAAAGGGTAGCCTGGAGGCACCATGTGTTTAAAAACTAAGAAAGAGTAGATTAGTGAGAGTGTATGGTGTGTTTCTAGTGATAAGCGATTGTAGCAGGGAAGAATTCTAGAGGAGGAGGTGGTGGACTCCAAAGCAAAATTTGTCTTATTTGTAATTTTGCTTAGATCCTTGAAATCACTTGGTGCTTGTGATAGTATCTTAGTTGGCACTATGTATTTGCAAGATTGTAAATAGGATTTTTTTCTATTCAGTGTACTCTATAAAAATTTTAATTTTCTTTCCTCCTTTTCTGTCTTTTGACCTCAGAAGATTTATTATATCTAATATTCTTGGATATAATTATTTCTCAAAGCATATTGAAGGTTTCTAAAAATGGTTCTAGCTCTTGAGCAGTGAATTCATATGTTGTGTTTATTACATGGTTAATTCTTATTAAAGACACCACAAATTTCTGTAGTTGTATAGCTACTGAACACATTAGAACCAGAATTTGTACTTTATCATATTTGGTCAAACTGGAATTGTTTTCCCAGAAGAGTAGGATTTGAACATCAAGTGTTTGGTCTCCTATATTAGAAAGCATCTTTAGCTTATAGTGGTATGTCTTATTTTTCAATGTAGTGATAGTGTATGAGGCAGACAGGAGAATTCAAAATGGTTTACTCACTGGCATTTTGAAATTGTTTATCTACCGGTCTCTATGTAGATTGTGTTTTCATTAGTTTGAAAAATACTTAGCACAGTCTGAAAACTGTGAGGTTTTTTTGTTTGTTTGTTTGGAGACTGAGTCTTACTATGTCACCCTGAATAGAGTGCTATGGCATCACAGCTCACAGCAACCTCAAACTTTTGGGCTTAAGCAATTCTTTTGCCTCAGCTTCCCAAGTAGCTGGGGCTAACAGGCGCCCACCACAACGTGAAAACTCCTGGATTTTCACATGTTGACATGTGTTATTAATAGCAAACCAAAGTACTTTTCCTTAAGTGCATTACCAGTAAAACATGAAGCAGTCTATGTTGTGAAACATTGTGTATCTTCTATGATTTGCACTTCAGTGATTTTTCACATTTCTCTATCCATTTAACTTTTTCTAAATAAAAACCTTTTTTCCTGATTGATTATAAAATAACAAAATACATCAGATAGTTCTGAATGTATAAACAGTCAGATTCATCAGAAATCCTGCCAGCTAGAGAGTAACAACTGGTTAGCATGTGGCAGGCATCAACAGCTAGAGGAGTGTGGGAAAGTGTGCTGGTTCAAGAAACTGTTCTTACATTGTTTCCTTCACTACCTTGCTTGGATGAACTAATAGGAGATGGGCATTTAAATAACTAGACTTTACTTTTCTTATATCCAGGAGACCAGAGTGGTTTCCATATGTGCAAGGACACATTAGGAAGAGATAAAGACTTTGATTAGAGAATGGGAAAGGAGAATTAGTGGAGAGTGAAAGAGTATGGACACAAGGTGTACTAACTGCCCTTTCAGTCCTTTGCTGAGGACGTGGGTTTTATATGAAGTGGATTTATTTACTTATTTCCTATGAAAACTATACCACAGTGAGTGAATTTATATGCTAGCTTCAAGATGCTGCCTTATAGAAGAAAGGGATTGGCATTTGATCTGTGCTGATTGGGTGTGGAGTATGGAAGTACCATTAAGTCTGTGGTATCAATTGTGCCAGAAAGCTGCTTAGAGCAGGCAGGGTGCCACCAGCAAACATGTTGTTTGTCTCTCACAAGTGCCAGTATTGGAAAATGATTATGTCAAGGGCTCTGCTCTTGAGTGAGCATTTTTGAAAGTAACAAGGTTTAGTTTTCTACCCAATATCACGTAGGAGTTCAGAGTCAAGAAAATTTGGTTCAACAATATTCCAGTGCTTATACTAGTACTTCTTTGTTTCTTTTTTTGTGTTTTGGGGGCTGGGGGGAGGGTACAGATAACGTCTGATTTGTTGGTCAGGCTGGTCTGGAACTCCTAGTCTCAGGCAATTCCTCCTGCCTTTGTCTCCTAAACTGCTGGGATTACAGGCATGGGTCACTACACCCAGCTGGGTTCAACAATAAAAAAGAAAGCTTCTTATCTACATTTAGGTACCTTTAGTTTATACCGTTAAGCATATCTTCCTATGAAAAAAATTTTGGGTATCATGTATTTTTAATAAGAACATTTTATATATGTAGTGATATCTTATAACTTTTTTTAATTCAGTAGTTTGACTTAGAAATAATTTTAATATATCACTTATTGATCATATAGTATTTTATCAAATGGATATACTAGAGTTTAAGTAGTTCTCAAATTATGGCTATGTAATCTTTAGTTTACTGTTCTGATGATGTGCTGTCGCGAACATTCAAATGCACCCAAATATATGCATCATTGGGTAGCTGTCAGTTTATTTCCATTGGACATATCTCTAGAAGGAGATTTTTAATCAGAGACCACACACATTCAAATTTTTGATAAATTTCCTATATTTCTTCTTGGTAGGATTGTCAAGTATTTAAAAAGTTTTTAGGTTTACAAAGTAAGTCTTCTAAAAATAGTGCTATTTTTTATTAGGTTCTCAATTTTCATGTGTTCCATATTTATTTTTTTGCTGTGGATTATCTGTTCATTGACTGCTCATTAAAACAATTGACATTTTTCTTAATGGCGTGCAGAAGTTTTTGAAATAATAAACCCTTTAATACTTTTTATTATGTTTTGGTTTCTTTTTTTAGCTTTTTTTATGGTAACTTTTGTAGTGTGGATGTTTCATCTGTAGTCAGTTGCAGTATTGGCTCTCTATCTAGGTTAGAAGTCATGACATTAATCCTTTTACTTACTAGTTATAAAGAAATGCCTATCCACATTCTCTCTCTCTCTTTTTTTTTATTGAATCATAGCTGTGTACATTAGTTCAATCATGGGGTACAGTGTGCGGGCTTCACATGCAATCTGAGATATTTTATCAACCTGATTGACATAACATTCATGAGATTTTCTCGTTTACTATATGAAAACATGTTTTCACATTTTCTCTTAATCTCTTACTTATTTTTTATAATCCAGATTATTTTTGGAATAGCTAGAATTTACTTTGGTA
>CAUYON010176862.1:0-14049 GCA_963573935.1 Arctocebus calabarensis
CTTTATATAGTGATCAAGGAAATGCCATGAAGGATATCTGTAACAGTACGATCAAAATATTTCTGAATGTATATGAATCATGCCCTGTGATTGCACCAATGTACATAATTATGATTCAATAAAATTATTAAAAAAAAAAACAACTATAATGCTGTAGAACATGTAGTATTCTGAGATGAACTGTTGTATTTTATAATCCAGAGGGGTGATAGTAGGCAATGATACCACTGTAGGAGCTTTTTTATTTTCGAGACAGAGTCTCACTTCGTCACCCTTTTTAGAGAGCTGTGGCGTCGTAGCTCACAGCATCCTCAAACTTTGGGGTTTAAGTGTTTCTCTTGCCTTAGCCTCCTGAGTATCTGGGACTACAGGTACCCACCACAACACCTGGCTATTTTTAGAGATGGGGTCTTGCTCTAGCTCGGGTTGGTCTCAAACTCATGAGCTCAGGCAATCCACCCACCTTGGCCTCCCAGAGTGCTAGGATTACAGGCATGAGCCATCACACCTGGCCTTATGTGAGCTTTTTGAGAACACATTTGGTCACCCATTTGCCGACAGGTCATCAACAATGAACAGATAGTCTCAGTGCGTATAGCTGAAGTAGCTAAGGTGCCAGCCACATAATCCAGAGCTGGCGGATTCGAATCCAGCCTGGGCCTGCCAAACAACAATGACAACTACAACCAAAAAATAGCCAGGCGTTATGGCTGGCACCTGTAGTCCCAGCTACTTGGGAGGCTGAGGCAAGAGAATCGTTCAAGCCTAGGAGTTAGAGGTTGCTGTGAGCTGCGATGCCACAGCACTCTACCCAGGGCAACATCTTGAGGCTCTGTTGCAAAAAAAAAAAGAAAAAAAAGAAAAGAAAAAAAAATGGACAGATAAATATTGACTTGGCTGTATTTGAACACCTGAATTCAAAACTAGAAGTCAGAAATCTGGTATCTAGACCTATCTGTGGAAGCAGGGGATTCCCTTAACCAAGAATGCCTGGGGTGGATATAAGGAGTGTGCAGATATCATGTGCCATTTTAACATGGATACATAAAGCCATGATGAAAGCTTTGTATTAATGAAGGAGATAAAAACCCAGAAGTAGTATATCCATAGTCATCCAGAGGAAGAAAATGGTTTAAATAATCTATTATGCTACACTTAACCTGAAGACAAATATCACAGGTAAACATAATACAAATCACTGTCCCTATTCTGAGTCTTTTTTCTTGAGATAGGGTCTTACTGTCATTGAAGCTCGAATGCAGTGGTACAATTATGGCTCACTGCAGCCCAGAACTCTAGCACTCAAGCAATGCTCTTTCCTCACCCTCCCAAATAACTGATACTACAGGTACATATGGCATGGCACCCAGGTAATTTTTTATGATTTGCAGAAGCAAGGCTGTCCCCAACTCTTGGGCTGAAGAGATGCTCCTGCCTCAGCCGTGCAAAGTGCTAGGACGGCAAGAGTAAGCCATCCCCCCTGGCTCATATTAAGTATTTTGATAGAGCCACAGTGGCTGGCTAAAATAACAAATCCTGACCATGCACTGCCCCATGCAGAATATCTAGCCCCCTACTTTACACAGAGTGCACCGTCTGTGGCCTTGGAGTTTACAGACACATAGATCCTTGCATGTGGGCATTTGGTGCACATGATGGCCTCGCTCACTAGCACCAAATAAAAACAGTAAAGTTTCAGAGCACTGATGGTCTCATGTTTGGGCCTCATCTAGTATTCCCCAGTAAACTGACTTCTGGAGTTACAGGTGTTTCCATAAAATTATTATTGCTGCAGCTGTCTGGTTTTTTGTGGGGTTGCTCTGTACAAAGATTATGGTATATTGCAGTGATAAAATAAGCAAGCTAAGGATCAAACAAGGGGACATTTTTGGCTTATCTGCAGCTGCTATAGGCTACAGTGAATTACAAATGGACTAGTGCTATGTAGCCATTGAAAAGAGTTGATAAGTAATTTCCATTTTTTAGATGAGATAGTAATATTCCTTCTAGAGTCAGCTTTCCAGCAAAATGGTGCCAAACTGGGAGAAAACAGCGGCTATTGTCAAACTAGAGATGTAGGTTCTGCCTGTATGGTCTGGGACAGATCAGAGTGCCCCTTGGTCAGAACAGAAGTAAAGAAGTCTTTCCCGGAACATCTGTAGCTCTCTCTGAAAAAGAAATGCCAATGGTGGCCACCCTCTGCATATCTTGTTTTGTGAAAGAGAAATTACCTTTATTTTCTGATAAAAATATAAACTAATTAAACCTCCTCATCTCAGCATAGCAGCATAGTAATGCATCCTAAAGAAACAACACCCAGCTCCAGAGGGCCTCAGAGGCAATTCTTGGTGTTGATCAAAGTTTTCTTAAGAAAGCAACAAAAGGAGGATTATATTTTAGAACACAGAGCAAGCCTTCCCCCCAAATCTTCTTTCTGTCCGTCACTGAAGCTGTTCATTTTTTCCACTTTTTTCTCATTCTCTTCCCACTCTCACTGTCCTCAGCTTCCGGCATGATCCACTACCTCTCAACATGATCAAACACAGGACAGGGAAAACAAGACGGTCGCTGCTGAGCTGGCTAAGATTTGCCTCCTTACAAGGGAAAGGGAGTCTGCTAGTCCACATAGTGCTGGAAGTTCTAGGCAATATACTCATGCAAGAGAAGGAGATAGAAAGAGCAGGGCATCCAAATGGGGCAAAGGAGGTCCAACTCTTCTTCCTTGCTGATGGTAATGATCTTACACTTAGAAAACCAGAGAGACTCAAACACAAAACTCCTGAAAGAGATCAGGAAATACAGCAACATCTCAGGGTATAAAATCAATGTTTTTATGATCAGTAGGTTCTGTATAACTCAACAACAGCCAAGTTGAAAATAAATCAAGGACACAATTCCCTTAACAGTAGCTTCAAAGAAAATGAAATACTTAGGAACATATATAATGAAAGAGGTGAAGGATCTTTACAAACAAAATTATGAAATCCTAAGAAAAGAAAAACATACCATGCCCAGGGCTAGGAAGAATCAACATTGTTAAAATGTCTATTCTACCCACAGCAATCTACAGACTCAATGCAATCTCCATTAAAATACCAACATCTTACTTTGAAGAAATGGAAAAAATAGTACTCTGCTTTATATGGAACCAGAAAAAATCCTGTATAGTCACAGTTATTCTTAGTAATAAAAATAAAGCTGGAGGCATCTCTCTACTAGACTTCTGTTTATATTATGAGTCCACAGTGATCAAAACAGCATGGTATTACAATAAAAGAGACATAGACATATGCAACAGAATAGAAAACCAAAAGATGAAACAAGTCTTTTACTACCTTCTGATCTTTGATAACCAAACAAAAGCACACAATAGGAAAAAGAATCCCTATTCAACAAATGGTGCTGGAAGAACTGGATAACCACATGTAAAAGACTGAAACTGGACCCACACCTTTCACTACTTACAAAAATTGATTCAAGATGGATAAAGGTTTAAATTTAAGACATGAAACAATAAAAATTTTAGAAGAAAATGTGGGAAAATCTCTTGATGATGTTGGGCTGGGGAAAGATTTTATGAAGACTTCAGCATAATCACAACAAGAAAAATAAACAAATGAGACTTAATTAAGCTGAAAACTTCTGCACACGAAGTACACAACAATTAAAGCAAAAAGACACCCTCATAATGGGATAACATATTTGTACTATATGAATCTGATAAAAGATTGATAGCTAGAATCTGCAGAAAACTCTAAAAATTAATAAACAAAAAAAGAGCAAATGATCCTATCTACCACTGGGCAAGAGATATGAACAGAAGTTTCTCTCAGTAATACAAATGAATGGCTAACAAACACTAGAAAAAATGCTCATTGTCCCTGAGAAATGCAAACCAAACCACCCTGAGATACCACCTAACCCAGTGAGAATGGCCCACATTGCAAAGTCTCAAAGCTGAAGATAGCAAAGTGGGTAGGGCACTGGCCACATACCCCAAGGCAGGCAGGTTTGAACCCGGCCCAGGCCTGCTAAACAACAGTGACAACTGCACCAAAAACATAGCCTACTGAAGGCGACATAGTGAGATTCTGTCTTAAAACAACAACAACAACAAAAGATTAACCCTACACATTTCCATTGTCCCCAGAGGAAAGAATGCTCTCAGAAAGCCTGGGAGGTATGACTATCTGCTGAGTAAGGACAGACACAGTATATCTGAATACCTGAGGCAAATAGGTAAGGTCTAAAGTAACCACTATGGACAGACAGATGTTTAGAAAGGAAGAAAAAATTGGGGACAAGTTCAGGTGGCAGGTGATGTTGAGACCAAATTTTGACCATAAATTTATAAAAATGACAATTTTAATATGTAATAATTAAGTTATTCTCAATAGCATTTCAGGCCTATGCAGAAGGCAAAGTCACATTGATCTTAGGTCTACTTTCAATTTCTCTTATTTTCCTTTTTTTTAAAAAAAATTACCTCAAAATTTATTATAAAATTTTATAAACTGTAATTGAAGTTTTATGAGGCTGCCAGTGATGCACAAGTAAATATATTTATATAAGAATGCTGAGTAAGGAAATAAAATGGCTGGGAAGGAAGCACTAATTCAAACCCCCTTCTCTCAGCCTCTCCACCTGGCTTAGAGATTATGTCCTCAGTGTATGGAAAGATATTGTTAATATATCAGCCAAATAGTCTGAAAACCAATGCTCTTTATATATATATATATTTTTGTTGTTGTTGAATATTTTGAGGGGATGTTGATCCCCCCTAATTTTTGAGAGCCCGTCTCCTACAAAGAAGCTAGAAATCAGTGCTCCTATTCATCCTTGCAGTTAGTGGGGGGCAGGCCTGGGATGTAAATGCTACCTGTCAAATGCAAACATTCTAGGCTTGAACTGGGAGCTAGGGATACCAGAAATGTGGTGGGTGTGCCCAGCTGATGGAGGTGTCTGTGGCTGAGGTTATAGCACTCTAGTCCTAGCTCATCCTGAGAAGTATCAGCCTGTGGTGGCACCACCCAGAAATATCTGCAGTGGTGTCTTTGCTAGGAGTTAATCCAGGTGTGTGAGTTGAGGTATTATTCCTGATTGTGCAGCTTCTAAGTGAGGGTCTCTGGCCCTCCTACAGATTCAGAGATCTCCCACATCTTGTAAGTTTCGTACCTGATTAACTAACTAGAACTGATTTCATTTGTTGGCAGCTGGGAACCATGATGGATACCTGCAGATGAGAGTGTCGGGCTTGAGGGTTTCTTGAAAAAAAATGTGATCTTCCCATGTAGTCACCTCGCATTGTGACCTCAGTGAGGGCTGTGGTTTCCAGGAAATTAGTGGATAATGCAGAGAGTTCCATGATCTCAGATGAGTCCCCAAAGTCGCGTTCATGGATAATCTTGGCTATATCAAAAATGTAAGAAAGAGCCAACATCTTCTCCCATCCATGAAATGAGTTGTTAGAGCTCTTCAGGATGGAAAAAAAAGAAATCTGCCTTCCTGATCCCTTTTAAATCACTTAGAGTTCAATGCTTAGAAGTGTCACAAAGGGAAAAAACCAAATTTAAATTGTAATGTTCCCATGTATTTGATTAAATAATTTATAGTGTTTTCAAGGCTAAGATTATGAAGGAAAATAATATGTGTTAAGAGACATTATAACAATAATTAAAGACATTTTATTTCCTCTATATGTATTTTACAAATAGATACAATATTATCATGTGTTTCTATTAATAATTCTCCTGAGTACGGTACAGTGCTGGCAAGAAGACAGTCTCTAAACATTGTACATTTGTACTGATATAGTTGGCCTTTGCATAAATGCGTGTTTAATTTCCAAGACATAAATATCAGCTGCAAAAGGAACCCATACACTAACACTGTCTGTATTTATGCTTAAGCTTCGCTACTCACATGGTGCTCGGTGAGTGTGCTAAGGAGTCCAAATGTTCAGCCTGGATTAGACACGTGTGAACACAGCTGCCAAGACTGATGTTTGTGTCTCCATCCACTGGCACACTGGATTGCCAAATACCTCTGCTTAATCTTTGTTTAGTCCTCTCCTTTGATGTTGTAGCAGTCTAATTTTTATACTTTATTTGGAATGAATTTTCTATGATATGAAAACACATCTTAAGCTGAACTCCTCGAAGGCATTCTGTTGCTTTGTGAAGTCTTGCATATATAACTGCAGATTGGCAGCTAGTATGTGCTAATTATTTGCTTGCCAGCAAACTACTCTTCAGATGACCAATTATTTTGATCCAAAAACTCAAGGTGATCTATTAAAGCCTTATAATCTTTTCCCTTTGAAGTAAAAAAAAAAACTATAATGAATTCAGTCGAAATTTCAGTTCTCCTAAACACAACATGAATAATAATAACCTACGAATCTCTTCTCAAAAGTTGAAGCATTGCAATTTTTTTTTTTTTTTTTACTTGTATAAATGTGCTGGATTTAAAAATCCATGTATCTGGGCAACTATGCAAGTCTTTTTAAAGAAACATGGTGTACTTGCATAAACTAATTAGTTTTGAGAGATTGTTATTGCTTTTTTGTTTTAAACCAGTTCAGTGATTTTTCATGTAATTACTATCAAAACCAATTTTAGGATAATTTTAGTATACTAAAAAAAAACCCTCATACTCATTAGTAGTCACTTCCCGTCTTTCCTCAGGGCTCCCCCTTCTCAGCCCTGGGCAACCATTAATATACTTTATGTCTCCATGGATTTTCCTGCACTGGACATTTCATACAAATGGAATCACACAATATTTGATTCTTTGTGACTCACTTCTTTCACTTAGCGTAATGTTTTCAAGTTTCATCTACATGAAAGGATGAATCAGTATTCCAGTTCTTTTTATTACCAACTAATATTACTTTATATAGATTTTGTTGAACCATTCATCAGTCAGTGGACTTTAGGTTGTTTCCATTTTTTGGCTATATGAATAATGCTGATATGAACATTCATAGATAAGTTCTTGTGGGAACATATTTTTTTTCTCTTGGGTATATTCTTAGGAGTGGATATGTTAGCTTTTTGAGGAACTATCAGAAAGTTTTCCAAACTGGCTGCACGATTTTAAGTTCCCATTAGCTACTTATAAAACTTTTAAAATAGTTTTAGAGCAAAATAACTTCATAGCAACAGATGCTGGTGTGGATGCAGAGAGAAGGGACACTTACACTGTTGGTGGGACTGCACACTAGTACAACTTCCATGGAAAGTGGTATGGAGATACCTCAAAGAACTAAAAGCAAACCAACCATCTGATCCTATAATTCTACCACTAGGTTTTTACCCAAAGGAAAAAAAGTCATTTTTGTCATAAGGACATTTGTACTCAAATAGTTACAGCAGCTCAATTCACAATTGCAAAGATATGGAAATAGCCCCAAATTCCCATCAATACATGAATGAATTAATAAAATGTGGTATATGCGTACCATGGAATACTACCCAGCCATAAAAAAGTGTGGCTTTTACAAAAAAAGTATCTTTTGTAAAAACCTGGATGGAACTGAAGACTATTCTCCTAAATGAAGTATCACAAGAATGGAAAAAACAAAACAAAACAAAACACCTCATGTAACTCAATATTAAATTAGAACTAGTTGATCAACACTTATATACATATATGGAAGCAAAACTGAACAAACTTCAAGTAGGTGGGAGGCGAAGGAGAGGATGGGAAAGCGGACGCCTAACAGATACAACGTACATTTTTTGAGCAAAGGGCACACCTTACAACTTTGACTTAAAATATACAAAAGCAACCTATGTAACCAGAAAGTGTGTACCACCATAATATTCTGAAAAAATTTTTTCTTCTTTCTTTTTTTGTTATATTCTGAAAATTTTAAAGATATATTTTCGTTAAAACAATTTACATTCTTGGAATTAGTCAAAACTTTGAATTCCTATGTTGAATAATATAAAACTCCTTAATATTTGAGTAAAGTCTAAACAAATACATTTTTAGTTGTTTAGAAATTATAGCTTAGAATCCAAAATATTAAATATAACTGATTTTTAGAAGCCCAATTTTAATATCTATTTCTTCAAACAAAATCTTTCTTTGGTTATATTATATGTAATTATATTTCATAGGTTTACAGGTTGTACATGAACTTCAAAAGATCCAATCACAGTTTACCTTTGATTCCTGAATTATGAACTAATCCAATGACTTTCTTTACCCTGCTAATAAATAAATGAGAAGTTCATACAGCAGTAATGAAACCCAGAAAATATTAGCCAATCATTTATAAACTCCATTTCTTATGAAATATACAAAATTGTTAATTTTTTTTAGATGTACATATTTATGCCTTATACATAAATAAATAAAACTAAGAAATAGTGACATAGTTTTTCTTTTAGATGTAGAAAATGGTACATTTTAAATTGATCTTCTGATACTAGTAGTTTAGCAACAATTGTTATGATCAGATTTTAATATACACATAGACCTCCAAATTCCTCACCCCTCATGCACTGAGATCTGTAATCATTGCAAGACATTTTCATGGATCATTTGTAATTTCCCTACACCTCTATTTTAGAATAAAATAAATTTTTCCAGTTTGAGTTAAAAATAGTAGCATTGAATTATTTATGGTCTATATCACAAACTATTCTATACATAGTAGGATGTCAAATTAAATACTGTTTATTTTTGTAATCATTCAACACATAAATTCTATGCACAACTTTCTAATATTTTGGATTGTTCCTAAAATATCTTCTTGTTATTGTACTTAAACTTAGAACATCTTGGAGAAATTCAATTGCACAATTATTACAATGGTTGAGAATCTGATTTTGTACAACATTTCTAGTGTCTTAAGATATGTATGTTTTTAAGAGACTGAGTTTCACCCTGTTTGTTGCACAGGGTGGAGAACCATAGCCTGATCTCAAGTCACAGTAACCTTGAACTCCTGGGTTCAGGTGATCCTCACACCTTGACCTTCCAAAGTGCTAGAATTATAGGTGAGAGACTTGCCTTTAAACTATTGCTTTAAAACACTTGGCTTTAGGCTTGGCACCTGTAGTACAGTGGTTATGGTGCCAGTCACATACACTGAGGCTGGTGGGTTTGAACTCAGCCTGGGCCAGCTAAACAAAAATGATAACTGCAACAAAAATAGCCGGACGTTGTGACAGGCGTCTGTAGTCCCAGCTGCTAGGCAGGTTTAGGCAAGAGAATAGCCTAAACCCAAGAGTTTGAGGTTGCTGTGAGTTGTGACACCACGGCACTCTACCGAGGGTGACATACTGTCTCATAAGAAAAAAAAATTACATTGACTCTAAATTTCATAATTCTCCCAGCACATTTTCAATTTATAATTCAGTAAATAGCTATTCCAAAGAAAATATAAACATTCATAGATTTAATGTTCGGTGAGCAAACAGGCAGTAAAATAACCCTATTTTCTATTAAAGATGACAGACAGTGTCATCTTTAAATAGAAGATAGCAAGACAGTCCCCAGCATCAGTTGTTTCTCTTGTGAGCATTAAACTTTAAACTTTATTTCATTCTTTGATTTTGAAACTACATCTGGATGCCTTAAAACCATAACATTCTTTTGGATTGAGAATGTCATAAATTTACTGCCAATTCTCAGTAGATTTCTGTCGGTTATTAGTCTTTGACTATTATATGTTCATGGTAAATGAAGCGTGCAGAGGGATTATTGTGCTAAAAACAGGAAATGTTCTTTCAAAACATATTGCTCTTCCAGGTTTTTTCGCAACGGTTCTCATCGGTTTTAGTGTTCTTTCTGAAAGTCATCCTCTGTCCCCCCTGGGTTTGCTTGTGGTGTGTGACTCTGCACCACACCCCAGGCGTCAGCATGGGGTCACAGACAGAGCTTTTATAATACTCGGAGTAAGCTATGCTACAGATTCAAAAAAAAAAACACACTTAATGCAACTGAGTCTTGATTTCTTTACTTATAAAATAAGGATAAATCACAAATATCTTGCTTTTCTTTATAGGGCAGTTTTGAGGATAATTGATAAAAGTGGAAATTTATTTTGTAAATAACTTCTCTTCATTCATTTCTTCAACACATATTGATTTTTATAGAAATACAAATGGTTAAACAAATCTCAAATTTAGATCTCAGTGTGTTCATTAAATTGCTTGCAAATAGCCAGCAGTTTTACCTGTCTCTTCACTAGAAGGTCAGAAATTATTCTGTGTCTTCTGTCAGTTTACCTGTTTCACACCAAAAAATTCAATAGCTTAGAATAATGCTTAACTCTTAATTGCTTATGACTGAAATGTTGCTTACTTATGTTCTGTGTTCTTCAGGAAGCTAAGGAAAAAAAAATCACATGTCAGTTAAGAAGTATCTTATCTAGCAACTGTAACAACCCATGAAAAAAACAGGGCACAAAGACTCTAAGGCACACTTAATTTGTTGATTTATTCATTCTAATAATACATTTATTCTAAATGCTTATCATTGGCCGGGTTTGGAACTCATGATAGTGGCCCTAAGTTCAAACAAGGTGAACCGAAGCCGTGAGTTTTCCTTTGATCTTGTACAACCTGAAGAGGGTACGCTTACCTCTCCTATCTCAGATCTCCCCCAAACCTCCTTCTACTTTCTCAGCACAGCCTTCTGTTGCAGACATAGCCTACATTCACTACTAATGAAAGAAAGACCCACATATCAGCCCCTTGGCAGCTCTGATATCAATATAGCCGAGCAGTAGCTATTCCCTCTTCCTGGCCTTACCTCAAGTGCTTTCTTAGTTCTTTGCACAAAGATCATGATATTGATACATACTAGCCTGGATTGCTGGGATACAGGCAGCCTCCCCTGCCAGAGCAAACATACCTGCCATGTCGTCTAACTTCCTCCTACCAGTTAAAGAACTATAGAAAGTAATGTGGTTTTACAAAATTCTATGAATATGAAAATAAAGGCTTTCTCCAAGTTTCTGTCTCCCCTCTTTTCTAGTAATAACACTTATCCTCCATCTATGCCAGCAACTCTGGAAATTTATGTTGCACTGATTTCTGTCCCGAATTTCATTTTTGAAAAGCTATTTTTGTTCCCTTAGTTTCTAAAGACCTTACCCCTTGATAGTTTGATTCAGTAGGTCTGAGTAGGAAAACCATAAAATCTTTTGATTATCACATCAGATAGCTCTAAGAAACTTTGAATTTTCATGGAGTATGCTATTAAATCACAAATTATTGTAAAAAATTTAAAAAAAAAGGTTGAAAGCCATAGGGCAGGAAAGGTGGCTCATGGTTATAATACTAGCACTCTGGGAGGCTAAGTGGGAGGATCCCTTGAGCTCAGGAGTCTAGAACAGCTTGAGCAATAGTGAGACCCTGCCTCTACCAAAAATAAAAAAATAAAAAATTAGCTAGTGAGTGGGTACCTATAAACCCTTGAGGAGTTTGGGGTTGCTATAAACTAAGCTGACACCAGGGCACTCCAGTCTGGGTGACAGAGTAAGACTCTGTGTCCATTAAAAAGAAAAGAAGGAAGGAAGGAAGGAAGGAAGGAAAGTCGGAGGCCATAAAGTTTTAGGAATACAGAAAAGTAATTGTTAGGCCAGGCGTGGTGGCTTACACCTGTAATCCTAGCACTCTGGGAGGCTAAGGCAGGTGAATTGCTTGAGCTCTGTACTGTGAGACCAGCTTGAGCAAGAGACCTCTGTCTCTACTAAAAATAGAAAAGAAGTGGCTTGGTGCCCTTAGCACAGTGGTTAGGGCACTGGCCACATAAACCAAGGCAGGTGGGTTCAAACTCAGCCTGGGCCTGCTAAACAATTACAACTGCAACAAAAAAACAGCGGGGTATTGTGGCAGGTACCTGTAGTCCCAGCTACTTGGAAGGCTGAGGCAAGAGAATTGCTTAAGCCCAAGAGTTTAAGGTTGCTGTGAGCTGTGACACCACAGCTCTCTACCCAGGGCAACACAGTGAGACTCTGTATCAAAAAAAAAAAAAAGCTAAAGCAAGAGGTTCCCTTGACCCTAAGAATTTGAGGTTTCTGTGAGTTATGATGACACCATGGCACTTTACCCTGGGCAACTGAGTAAAACTCTGTCTGAAAAGAAAAAGTACTTGATCCTCAGCTTTTCTTTTTGCAACAGTGAGTGTGAGTATAAAATAGATACAAAATCAAGCAAATCCAGCTTTGATTTCATGTAGGGTTGTCTATTATTGTCCCTCTTCTTCCTTACCAGAATTCTTACACACAATTTACCGCTTTTATAGATCATCGACAGAGGTACAAAATAGCCATGTTGCCAAGAAAACAGCTTTTATTTTAATGCCTGCTGGTAGCTTCAATTATTTTTCTGCTATTTTGCTCATGAGAGCATTAAAAGTCATAGCAGTTTAGAGAGTGTGAGTGAATCCAAATGTATTATGTGCTTATATCTATCTTATAATCTAAAAATTCTGATTAACAGAAGTGACTGAATTTAAAAAATCAATGTTAAAAAAATCACTTCATCAGGTGATTCTAACAACCGTTTACAAAAACCACTGTGTTAGACTTTTCTATAAATGTAAACCTCTATCACTTCAAACCTCTATGCTAGTCCAGAGTCTTACCTTCTCTACCACACTGATTCTGCCTTTTTCAACTAAACTCCTAAAAAACTTACAATTTACATACATCTAATAAATTTCTAGGACCCATCAACCTTCTCTCCAAATAAGTAAAGTCTTATTTTCCGTTCATTGGATTTTTTTCTGGATTATCATAATGTAGGACTTCCATTACCTATACCCACAAGACTTACCAAGCTTTCTAACTATTCCTTTTCTGCCATTTTACTCATTCTTTGCCAGTGTAATCTTCATAGAGCACATATCTTAGCCTGTCAATCTTTAAATGAAAAAAAACCTTTAATGTGTGTTTATTATGTGATTGGTTATAACCCACCTCATAAGCTTGGGGTTTAGGAAAGTCACCACTCTTGTTTGATCAAAATAAACCGCCTCATAATCAAATATTGGGTTAGCAGGACACCAGTATTTTTCTCTTGAGACCGCTACTCTCTCTCTAAATGATCTCATAACCATAATAATTTAATTTAAAAAACTTCTCCTTGGGCGGCGCCTGTGGCTCAGTGGGTAGGGCACTGGCCCCATATACTGAGGGGGGTGGGTTCAAACCCTGCCCCGGCCAAACTGCAACCGAAAAATAGCCAGGCCTTGTGGTGGGTGCCTGTAGTCCCACCTCGGGAAACTGAGGCAAGAGAATCCCCTAAGCTCAGGAGTTGGAGGTTGCTGTGAGTTGTGATGCCACAGCACTCTACTGAGGGCGATAAAGTGAGACTCTGTCTCTATTAAAATAATAATAATAATTAAATAAATAAATAATAAAAAGCCGATCCTACTTCCAAATGCTTGTGATGACAAAGTACACAGTAATATACACAGTTTTCCAGCAGCCTCTGTTTTTTAGCCACTATTGTTTCAATCTGTACCACAGTGCTGCTATTCCAAACCTGGTCTTATTGTCACAGGCGCTATTGAAAAGGACCTTTGCTGGCTCGGCGCCTGTGGCTCAGGGGGCTAAGGCGCCAGCCATGTACACCTGAGCTGGCAGGTTCAAATCCAGCCTGGGTCTGCCAACCAACAATGACAGCTACAACCCAAGCAAAAATAGCCGGGCGTTGTGGCGGGCACCTGTAGTCCCAGCTACTTGGGAGGTGGAGGCAGGAGACTCGCTTGAGCCCAGGAATTGGAGGTTGCTGTGAGCTGTGATGCCACAACACTCTACCCAGGGTGACAGCTTGAGGCTCTGTCTCAAGAAAAAAAAAAAAAGATAAGGACCTTTGCAGAGGCTGTGTGCTCCGGCACAAGGAAGAGTGAGCCCACATCCAGAGTAAGTCCACAGGCAAAGCTTTTCTTTTCCTTTTTTTTTTCATTGATTCATTGAGGGTACGAAGAACCAGATTATATTGATTGCATTGGTTAGGTAAAGTCCCTTTTATGATTGTGTCCCACCCCCAAAAGGTGTGTCACACACCTTGACTCCCCACC
>CAUYON010176873.1:0-20327 GCA_963573935.1 Arctocebus calabarensis
GAAAAAGCGAAGTGGGAGAGAGGAGCTGACTTGATCAAACCATTACCTAGCCTTAAGAAAAGAATGCAGGAGGACAGCCCATGTCCAGCAGACACACCTTCCTGCGTGAATAAGCCTGTGGTTGATGGAAATGGAAATCCACAGACTGAGACCTTATCATTGGAAATGAAAAGTGATCTGAGTGGGGCTGACCTCTTGCTTCACAATGGCAACAAAGTGCTTCTTCCATATTTAAAAGAATCAATAAGAAGAAATTCAGATTCAGCAGCCACTCCAAGCAAAGCCGTGGGTCTGATCTCTGTTCCCGCATAAGAACAATTTCCTGGAGTGTCCTGTGGTGTTGGGGAAGCTCTGGGGAGGGACCGGCTGGGAAGATGGCCCAGAGCCATGTGCAGCCACAGAGGACAGTGCTCCACAGGAGACTTTGGGGCGTCAGGACTGTCTTGTCATCAAGAACTGTTGGGAATGGGAATTTATAAGGATGACCCACCAAGTGCTTTTCCTGAGGGCCTGGGCTCTGAGTTGGAACCGTCTTGCCTGCCTTCTGTCCTGTCTGCAGTACTGTACACGTGTCCTGAAGTACTCCTGAATGATGAGACAAAACACGTTTTCCTGGAACATTTAAAAGCCATGTTTTCAAAGCAAACAATAGAATATAAGAAAATGCTTTCAAGTGTAGAAAGGACCTCAAGTGGTCTGCAGATAACATGGGGGTTACTGGCTCTATGATCTTTTGAATTAGCAGATCCATTATGCCATAGTTAAGGTACAAGCAGAACAATAAAAACAGATTAATTTTAAAAGTTATTTTAGAATGATTTGTTTCACATTAAATCTATGGAAACCATGTAACCCTCAAGTTCCTGCTTTGGTTTGTATGATCAAAGGAAGTTGAGCTTCAACTCGGAGGAAACTAGTTGATGAAGAAGAAAATTGTGCAGCTTGTTTTAAATGGTGCTTGAAAGACATTCAGGATTGGGAAACCATTTGGGAGAGTATTGATATAGCCTGTATAAATATCAGATTAGAACATTCTGATTTAAGGGGAAGTTCTCTACATATTTTCAGTACCCGTTCCTGAAGGGCCACTGTCCCACACGCTATGTGTCTCCTTCACTTATCTTTGATCACCTAATAGAAGTGGATGTTTGTAAATTCTACCCCCACTGTGCTGTTATTAGGCCTCAATGAGTTTTTGGTAAGCTGTTATCATTTCTGCATTTTTGTGGAACAATTTTAATTTCCCGTCTTTCTCACACCCCTTTGCTTCCTCTTGAAATGCAATTTAGATGGAGGTGCTAAGGTGAAAGTTGCAATATTAAACTTACTTTTAGAATAATCCTTCCTCAAACTAGGAACCCAAGCAGTGTTACCTTAAATAAAAAGGAACTTGATGCTATTTGATGTAACTCAGTTATAGAGAGGCAAATAAAGTACTTCCCTTATAAAAATTTCCCATATTCTAGGAATTAAGGTATCTTTTACACTAAGATTTTTTTCTGAGGTAACTCCTTTTGTTTGTTATAACTTTAATAAAGGTCATTTAAGGATATATGTTTTTAAGGACTCCCAAAGAGAGACTTAACTATTTGGGGGATTATTGACTGCATATATCATTTTATATTGTGTGCTAAATTACTATGCTGTGTGCTATTTTAGTTATTTGGGAAAATGAAAAGTAAAATTTGTTCTTTAGTATAATAAATAATCTTAAATTAAAAAAATTAATCATAGTCAAAGTAGTGGGTAAATATCAATAATTTTTGAAAAAGAATTAGGAGTATTTTTAAAAAATTAAGGCTTGAAGGGATGCTCTATAAAATCCTATTTTTTACATATCACACTCAGTTGAAAAAGAAATTACACAAATTCCTGCTAGGCAGTTAGCTAGATATGAGCAGCGTGGATGACAGATATGCTTAGGCTATTTGGATTGGTTTGGGTCAGGCTAACCTGAGCTATCATGGGAATAAGGCTGAATAAGACCTTGTAGGTGGGTCATTTTGAGGACAGAGTTAATTAAGACCCTGGGGGAGATCTAAAAACCATCTGATACTCCTCAAAGTTGTGTATAAACCCTCAAACTATGCTTTCCATGGAGCCTGTAGTCATCAGGACAGGGCCCAGCTTGCTGTGCAAGTTGTTAATAAATGTTCTTTTTCTTGCTGAAACTTTACTTGCTGTTTTCAATTATTTTGGTGACTACCTTGAGCCACCACTCAAACATTCCTTTTAAGATCATTAACAAAACTAGGATGCAAACAATCATCTATTGAGTGACAAGAAATTTTCAAAAAAGAAACAAGCAAGTCTACATAAAAATTCTGTTTCTGTAAATTAAAACTACATATCTACACATAATGTCTAATATAATTTCCTAGTGTACATGAGTTGCTGTCCACGGGTGATATAGAAATGGAGTTGGGATAAATAAAATAAGAGCAGTGCCTTACACGCAGATGCCATGGCTGAAACTGGATCATGAGGTAGCTTGGTCTATGAATCCAAGATTCCAAAACTAAACAAAAAAAACTGATAAAAACAATGGAAGAAATCCACCAGATAAAGAGATATGAGAAGAGAGAATTTTGTTTCTTTGTTTTTAATTATAGTAAAAAATATATATATTATATATATATATCTCATAAAATTTACTACCCAAGGCATTTTTAAATGTATACTTCAGTACCATTAAGCATATTCATAGTGTTGTGGAAGTAACCTCCAGAACATTTTAATCTTACAAAATTGAAACTCTATACCCAATGAGTAGCCTCCTGTTTCCTGCTTTACCTGTTCCTAACAACGATGATTCTACCTTCTGTTTCCGTAAGTTGACAATTACAGATACGTCAGACAAGTGAAATCATACATCATTTGACTTTATATGACTGATTATTTCATTTAACAGTCCTCAAGTTTCATACACACTGTGCTATGTGTCAGAATTTCCTTCCTTTTTAAGGGTAAAAAATATTTTATTGTGTGTACATACCACATTTTGTGTATCCATTTTTTTTGTTGTTGAGCAATCCCTCGGGGCACAAAGCACAAGAGACATTTTTGCCCCTCTCAACCACTGGCCTGAGGCAGGGATGTGGGTTTCAGTTCCCAAAATGTTGGGGAGACAAAAAATATTTTTGCCATTTTTCTTTTCATTTTTCTAACCATTTCTTTTGCAACATATTTCCCACTGTCAATTTTACCCTCCCATACTTATGTGCCTTCATTGGTAATGATCTCTAGACTTACTCACAAATTAAAACCTTTTATTATTTTGGTCAGAGTTCCATAGTTCCAATATATTGATTTCTGCCTTTAGTATTGTTTTCTTCCACCTTTCATTCAGTTAATGAATTAATGAGTTAATATTGTATTTATTGACTCCTTCAGTGTGTCGACATTAGGCAAGCAAAACCAAAAAACATGAAAAAGACAATTCTTGTACTTTAGGGACTTGCACTCTGGTAGGAGAGAAATGTGGTTAAAACACACACACACACACACACACACACACACACACACACACACACACACACACAAGGATAGGCATGGTGGCTCATGCCTATCATCCTAGCTCTCTGGGAGGTAAGATGAGTGGATTGCTTGAGCTCAGAAGTTCTCGACCAGCTAGAGCAAGAGCAAGACCCTGTCTCTAACAAGTGTAATTATTATTGCTACCGACTCCAACCTAAGAAGATGGAGAAAAGAGGGAATTTGGCATGATAAACTCATTGCGTTAAGGGTGAATGGGAACCAGGCTTTGAGCTGTGAAATGTGGTTTGGCTTTAGGGTTTGCTTCTAAGAACTAATCCCTTCATCTTTCAGAACTTAATGTTTTTTATGTAACATGAACAGATTTTAATAAATTTTTCTCCACCAAACTCAGGTTATGTAAGGACTTTTGAAGACCTGTTCTCATGAATGTCGGTATTTAATATTATTTTTATAATAATGTTACTAACGTTACTTAAATATGTATAATCATAAAACAATATATAATGCAGGACAAATAGCTCTGTTTTTCAAGATTTGATTTGATTTCATTTGTCTTGATTTGTTTTAGTTTGAGTCTACAGTGTACAAATAGATATGACTTTATTCTAGTTTTCACTATTGCCTTTAAATAGACCATAGGGTTTTTTCCCCTCAGTCTTTTAATGGCATATTGGGCACAATTTTTCAGTCATTTTCACATGTTAAAATAATTCAATTTGGGGGGATGTACCAAAAAATCCAATGCAACCTTAATCCAGTGGCTAAAGGTAATATCATAGTGATGGGACAAATAAAAATCATATACTAGGTACACAGAGAAAAACATATCATTTTTTTCTGTGATATTCTTTCCAAAGATATGCAACCTGAATCTCATCATGAAGAAACTTGAGACAAAACCAAATTGTGGGTTTTTCTACAGAATAACTGGCCTGTAGTTTTCATGTGTCAAGGGAGAATAAGAAATTCTGCTAGATGGAAGCGCATCAGAGAATCAGGAAGCTAAATGCAATGTGTGTTCCTGGATTAGATTTTTTGCTATGAAATGCATTATTGGAACAACAGGAAACATTGCATAGAGTCTGAGGATGTGATGCTAGCAATGTATCAGTATTAATCTCCCGATTTTGATGGCTGCAGTAGGAAAAAGTCCTTGTTCATAGAAATAGCATGCTAAAATATTAGAGGAAAATGGGACATTGTGCCAGCAATTTACATTCCAATGATCTAGGAAAAAAATGATTTCTATTGTACTTGCAAATTCTCTATAATTTTGAAATTACTTAAAATTATTTAATATTTACAATACTCTTCAGTGGGTCTGAAGGGCAATGCACGCACACACACATACATACGTATTTCCAATTCAAAGCTAAATAAAAACTTCAATCTCTTGTTTAATATCTTGCTTTTGCTTCCTTCTCTGTTTTAGTCTTGAATTGCAGTTTTGTAGAGCTGGTAGAGAGCAGAGTGGGTTCTGTCCTGCTTTGTCCTGGCCCCTCACCTGTGGCGGCTCCTATTTCCTCTGGGATTGGGACATGAGGAAAGGTGTTTAGAAGAAAAGAACCGTCTTACCTGACTGGTTCACTGAAATCTGGTCTCAAGGACCATCGTTTGTGGCAGAGTTCCCTGTGGGGCACTTTATAAACCTGTTGGGGACACACCACAGGGACCTACAGAGTGGCACCCCCTAATGCTGACAAAGATCCCCAAAGAACTCCCAGCCCCTCCTTCCTGAGCTCCACCTCAGGGTGCTTTCAGTAGGATTCTTTCCAGCACCTTCCTAGACATATCAATTAACTTCTGTGTTTGCTGGGTCCCCAAGAAAGTTCACCTCCTTCATTCTGTCCAAACTGTAGGTTTTTCACGGTTTTCCAAGTTATGCTACCACCCCTACTCAGCCATCAGGATATTGCCAATCAGTTTCTAACCTTCAGACGCACCCGGACCAGTGCCAAGCACCTGTCTCCTTTCATCCCCAAACTTGAGAGAAACCTCCCGCGCTCTGCTCCAATCTGTCAGGGAGCACATAGAGTTTTGCCACTCATCTAGTATCTAATTAGGAAATTAGGGACCAATTTTGCATTCTGGAAAATATTGCCCTCATTGTCACAGTGGGACTCTCTTAGTGCACTTTTTACTCGGGCTGGGAGAATGCCGTAGAGTGGAGGAAGACCATGAAGGAATTCGCTCCCATATTCTTCTTTCAAAGACTCTTCTTCCCTTCTCAGTAAATTCTCAGATGAGCCATGGGTAATTCTCTAAAAGTTTCTTGGGTTTTTGACATCTCAGATTTATTTAAACAATTTCATGTTAAGATAAGTGATATAATCTTTTAGAAACTGAATTGCTATAAGCAACACAAATATGGTACTGATGATTCATACAGGAATTATTTTCATTTTTCCTTATCTATATTGTGTAGTAACTCAATTCTTTTATCTGTTTTTCTTTATTTAAACGCTAGGTGTCTGAATGTTGTGGTGATGAAATAAACTGGCATAATTTTCTTCCTATTGGCTCAAACAATTAAAATAATAGTTTTTGACCTTCACATGATTGAAAACACAATTACAATTCAAAATGTTTCAATTGTATGGCAATTACAAGGTGCTCATTCAGATGGTATAAGAATATATTTGCAGATTACCCTTGATTTATAGGCCTTTAATATATAGATAAATCCTATTTTGAGAAGCGTTGACAAGGACCAAGTGATGTTATGTTCTCTCACAAGTATAGGTTGACTATCAGGCTTCTAATAGCATAAAACATTTTTTTGCAACTATATGGTTGAGAATAATCTGGTTTTGTTAAAATCAAATTTGGACCTTTAAAAATACCTGAAATGTATGCTTTTTATAGGAAGCTATCCTTTCTCAATATTGTTTCTTAAAAATAGTATAGAAAACTTTCCTGTAGAGATATGTGAGACATGTTATTTTTGTCTACTAGACATATCTGTGTGAGAGCTATGCACCTTCTACTTCTATGCTTGTTAGAAACAGAGGTGGGGGCTTGGCGCCTGTGGCTCAGCGGGCTAAGGCGCCAGCCACGTACACCTGAGCTGGTGGGTTCGAATCCAGCCCCAGCCAGCCAAACAACAATGATGTCTGCAACCAAAAAATAGCCGGGCATTGTGGCAGGTGCCTGTAGTCCCAGCTACTTGGCAGGTGGAGGCAGGAGACTTGCTTGAGCCCAGGAATTGGAGGTTGCTGTGAGCTGTGATGCCACAGCACTCTATCCAGGGTGACAGCTTGAGGCTCTGTCTCAAAAAAAAGAAAGAAACAGAGGTGGGCTTAGTTATCACTGAGTATCTTATTCTAACTTCCAAAGGTTTTTCCGCATTGTTTAAGTCATTAGGGTACCTGCCCTTACAGTGTGTCTTTCAGACTCCCAGGTTTGGGGAAGTGTATGGGAGAAAGAAAAAGAGTAAAAACCATCTCCATGTTTCCTGGCAGCGCCTCCTTTATCAAATGCTGCCATCAGAAGCTCTGGCACCAGACGAAGATTTTACTGAGTGTATCAAGGTTTCCTGGGACCATATTTTCCGTTTCACTGTACGCTTCACAGTTTCACACGTTGATATGCAGAAGTCTAGTAGATTCATGATGCTTAGATAAATGCTGAATATAGCTCAGCACGTTACTGACAGAATTAGGACATTTTTTGTAAAATCGTAGTTCAAAGTTTGGTAAGAGTGTAATAAATACATAACAAAAAGGATACTGAATAATCTCAATTGAAATCACTGTTGTTTTTTTCCCCGGAGCCTCATGCAAACAAAGTTGTCTAGAAAAGATAATTTTAAAATTTATTCAGACCCGTAGGAAATCATGGGTTTCACCGTTAGTGAGATGACTAAGGGTGGAGGGTCTTCCGAGGTAACTCTCAGGCTGTATTTCAAGGTGCCCTGCTTTTCATTTGCAGTCTGCAATTTTGATTTTGACAGTGTTTGATTTGTAACCCTGCTGTGCAGGATGCAATAACATTGCGTACCTTTTATCCTCCAAGGTGTGAATAGAGAAAATGATTGTCTCCCAGTATGTTGATCTCAAGAATTTACAAATATCTTAATAATAATATCACTGCCAAAGTTTCCAGAAAATACCTTCTGTTTTAGCTTTACTGGATTTCCTATTCTCTCATTGGAAAGTTAGTAATGGGCTTCTCTGAAATAGAGTACAGACCTTGGTTTTATTTTCATTTGCTTATTTCTGCTTAAAATTAAATTGCATTAATTGCATAACTTCTAGTGAGGAAATTGCTTTAAACAGTTGTTTATTCAGGTTAGTGTTTGCAAATTTTCCTGATTTATATTTGTACTCAAAAATGATAACTAAGATATATTTAGATACATCTGGCAATAAAAAATTTACATAATGGCTGGGCCAATGAAACTCATTAACTTCCAAAATAATGTTTACACGAGTTGTATAAAAGCTAGGAGTCATGTTTGCTTTGGAAAATCTGCCTTTGGATCAATAACTAGGCAGCTGGAACTAACTGATTCATGAACAAGCCATCATTCTTTTGTAGTTTGAATCAAGAGATTTAATTTGATTACCATAAGGCAAATTTTTGGCTGATATGAGTTTGCTTATTGTATATTTAAGTCAATATCATATGAATTTTACACAAACTGGATGCATATCTTATACTACGTATAAAGCACTAAAAACACAAAGGCAAACTATGTTCAATGAGAATTATGTAAGTAAAGCAAGTATCTTTCAGCCAATAGCTAAAAATAACTGAGTCACATAAAGCCACCAATCAAAATCAAAGGAGAGAAGCATTCTTAGCACCATTCTCATTTTCTCTTGGTAATTGGTTTTCTTTCTTCAGACCTTTGGAATTTGAGGAGTCTTAACAGCAGAAGAAAAAAAGCCCACTGAGAAAATGAAAACCTGACAGGCCCATAGACAGGATTAACATCCGCTCTCTTCCCAGATTAGTTAATGACAGGCTTGCTCACAACGCCTCTGACTCCAGCAGCCTCCGTCACGGGCATTTTCTTTGTATTTGCAGCCGATTGTGTACATGTGACTTGTTTTGGTCTCACATTTTCCTTTTTATGTTAGTCTGCAATATTAGTGTTGGATGGTGAATGTTGAGGTAAAAATTGTCTTTTCTTAGATTTAAAAAACTAGAAGAACTTTAAAATGAGAGTAGAAATAGTTTGGAGACTCAGATCAGTGAAGCAGGACTATCTTTGTGCATGTAATCTGGTCAGTTCCCTTGGCTCTGTCATACAACTGTTCCCAATTATTCCTGGAAGATAACAGTCAACCCTTCACCTATGAATCCAGAGGAACTGCCACAGTTCTCTCCAGCTTTATAATTAGAATCTCACCCACTCTCATTTCACTTCTCAAATCAAATGCCTTATTATTATGTATTGTTACTGCAGCAGAGGAAAAGCATGATACCCTTCCTCACCCATCGAAAAGGCCCCAGCCAGCCCTCCCGTAACAAAAAACTAGTTAACAAGAAACAAGTGTAGCAAATTTATTTGATCAAAATTTACGTCCTGTAGGAGAGGTCAGAAATGAAGAGGCAGAGGCCCAGGGGAAAACTGTCTGTTTTTTATGCTTAGGTTTGATGAAGATGGGACAGCTGTGTAGAAAAGGGATTGGCCTAAAAGGCATCATCTAATGTTCAGAGGCTGAGGGGGAAGCTGGGCAAGGCCTCTGTGTGGCGTTCCTTCCTGCCAGGTGTGGGACAGACCCCTCCAGGAGACAGGAGGAGGAGAGAGTCACTTTTCTGGGTTTTATGGCTTGCTTTTGGGGAAACAGTCTCTGGTTTCTATGATGTGACTTGAGGAAGGATTCTGGTTTCTGTGAGTAGCTTCAGTGACGAGAGAGAGGTAGGAGAGAGGTGGGCTGGAAAGGTCAGAAATATCTTGCTTCTGGGCCTTTTCAATTTCTTGCTCTTCAAAGGATTCAGTGGGCCAAGGCACCAAATTTTGTGGTATCATGTTCTGAGCCTCCACATTTGTGACTATGTAATGCCTGATTATGAACGTCATTCATTCTATTTGTAGAAAAATGTGAAAACTAAAGGAAAACAAGGAAAGCAAGCAATCCCATCCAAAAATGGGACCATGTTTATATGTTTTAATATATATTTTATGAGACATTAATTTCATTTTGAAATTTAAGAAAGTTAAAACATTTTCAAGCTGACACGTAATAATTGTATATATCTATGCTGCTGTGATACATCTGATGTATAGCGCGATCAGATCAGGGTGATTAGCATTTCTGTCATCGCTAATATTTATCATTTCTTTGTGGTAAGAGTATTCAATATTCTCCGTCTATCTAATAGAAACTCTATGTTATTGCTAACTCTAGTCATCCTACAGTGCTATGGAACACTAGAATTTATTCTTCCTAACTATAGTTTTGTATCCCGTAACAATTACCTCCCTCTCAACCTTCTACCTTTCGTGTGTAGCATCCCCTGTGGCAAGAACTTATTTCTAGGCAGATACACACTTAGCACGTATTTTAATTTTTTTGAAATCTGGATTTATACTCTGATTGTACAACTTTAATCCCAGCACTTTGGTGCTACCTAAACATGTTATTTGCTAGTTGTTTTCATTATTGATTTATAACACTTTTTTTTTTCATTTATAAAAGTAGGCCATGTTTATTAGTGTGACTCAAGACCACTAAGAAACCATTTCTCCTTTACCTCATTCTGAGTCTTAGGCTGAGACCCTGGGGCCCGTTCACAGGTGTACAAGTTTCTCACTGAGGCCATCTGCGACTATGTGAGACTGGCCAGGTAGGTCACCATCAGCAGGTCTTTGATGATGCTGTCAGCATGGTCTGTACGTTTTCAGGAGCTATTTTGGGTACGTGGTTAACCAGGCTCATCAAGAAGCGCCCCACTGTACGGTCAGCCGACACCTGTCTGCATGCTGCAATACCTTGCTTAAGGCATCCTGGATACGAACCGATGCCTCCCCACCACTTGCTGCAAGTGGATCCAGAGTTCAATCCCTGCGTGGGGGCTAAAACAGGTCTTCACGATCAGATGGATCCAATGCGCTCGGTGTCCTAATACGCGTGTGTATTTCACTGTTGGAGGTCTGAACGTCACTGCCACGGTCCTCACAGGGACACCCGTTACAGTGCCGACACAGGCCGTGATGCTCCCGCGGCGGTTCTAGGTGAATGGGGCTGGGGTCTCCCGGCTGCAGTGCTCAGGGATCAGCACCGAGTGTTTTGTGACATCGAGGACTGTACCGCGCCTGCTCAGCATGAGCTCCTTTGCAGAGACATTTTTTGTGCAATTCATACACGTTCTTAGCAAATGCCACGTCAACAGACACTTCATCTTCTGACTCATTGTGTGGCACTGAAAACCAATCGGTGACCCCTGAGGGCTTGTCCTCAGTTCCCAGCAGGGTTCCGACAACACCGGCTGCTCCTCATTTCATCCCTCGTAGCTGTTCGCGCCGGAGGCCAAAATGACTGGGGGCAGTTTTAACCAGGCGGCTGCCCAGAAGGACCCTGGGAGGGCTGGACCCCTCAGGGAGGGCGCCAGGTCTGAGCTGATGCGGGGGTCGGGCCAGAGGTGTAGTTGGGCAGTGTCTGAAGCTGAGGCTGGAGCTGAGCCAGCGCTGGTGGGGGGTGGGGGGTATGGGGGGTTTGGGGGGTTTGGTGGAGGTTGGAGGGGTGGGGGGGTGGAGGCTGGGCCGGGAGGGGTTGCACCTGCTGTTATTGCCCTGGGCCTTGCTGTGAAAACAGTTTGTGAAACTTCTTCACATATTCACTCTATTTGTCTCATATATCCACCAAATAGTATCTCTAGTTTGGACTTTGTATATTAATTGTATAAATGATGTTTTTGATACAATTTTACTTCTTGTAGTCAAACTATCAGTTTTTATTTCAATTTTTTGGTTATTACTTTATAGTTATAGCTTTTTTAGCATCATACATCATTAGGGTGTGAATTAAGAATAATTCACCTGTTTATTCTCTGCAATATTTCACATAATGGGGAAATGATCTCTTCCAAAGAAGTTTAAACTATTGGCCCTTCTGATGTGTTTGGTTATGACACTTTTCATGAAATTCAGTTTCTGATAATTTTTCCAAGTTTTTTCAGCGTTACAGTTAGGATCAGAGTTCACCTACATAAGTCAATTTTCTTTTCCAGAAAAATCTTCTATTTCATGGAAATTTTATAATTTATTAACATAGAATTGTGCCCATTACTTTCTTTTAATTTTAGTTTTCTATGTTTGGTATCTCCTTTCCTGTTTCTTGAGTTTAATCTATCTTTTTTCTTTTTCTTTACTATAGTAGTTAGTGATTTGTTTAATTTATAAAAGTCTTTAGGGTATTTTTAATTACCTATTGTTTAGGGTTTTTTTTATTACCTATTGTTTATTGCGTAACAATCAGATTTAGGATAATGGGCTTTCTGGTAATAGAGAAGGCATATTTTCCTTATCCTTTCAGCTGTTTTCAGAGTCTGTCTTCAGTGTATAGAACTATATGAGAAATACTCAATAAATGTTTGCTGAGTAGGCCACTGGGAAGTGGGCGCAGGTTGGAGCATGGAGGAGAACAAACCAAAGTAAACACAAACAGGGGAGGAACAAAGAGAAAAACAAGGAAATATCATTGGCTGAGAACTCCTCTGCCTTACAGCCTAAATTACTGCATTTTTGGCTTGGAAATTACAGATATTCAAATTCTGGTCTAATGCTTAATGGCTGGAAACAGAGGGAAGTATACTAAAGCCATCTGTGCCCAAAGTTGTCTTAACATTTTTGTGCTGTGATCATTTTGTTTGAGAGGAAGATGTCTTCTTTCTCTGCATGCATCAAATACAGGACATGTTTGCTGTTATCCTGCACTCTGATTTGAAAGTGGGCTGGGTTGCTTGATAGAATCCTGCCACTTTGTAGAACAACAGGATCTCTGGGGATAGTTTTCAGACAGATATAATTGGCTTGAAGAGAGGTGAAGTCTGAATTAGTTTTGTGAAGGAAAACTTGTAAATCTTTTGAAGAATTTCTTAAATTTACTTTCAAGAGATTAAACTCATTTCATATTCTTACTTTAGCCACATAAATTTCCTCTGCACATCACAGGATCTTTACCAGAAGCGTTCGTTAACTGTGGCTTCTTTTTTCCCTTGGCCATATGTTTTCTTACCTTGGAAGTTATTAGCTCTATCTAGTGAATCAGGGAGAACACAGAAGTACATTCAATTAATTTCTTAGCTCAAAGGCATCAACCCACAGTTTCTTACATCCATTACACGTGTTGGCAGTGCCTTTTATGAAAGTTGACTGCTATTTTTGAGACAGCACAAATTTAACCTGAGCTCTTGGACAAGTTTTCTTGATGACATGGTTGATTTCCAAAGGGATTTTATTTCAAACAAGAACATATTTTTGAGAAATGGTAAAAGATGTATTGGGGAGGAGATTTACCACAGAAACTCTTTAGAAATCCAATTTGTTAAAGTCTAAGTTTCAAAGTAAATGACACTTAACTTTACATGGAAGCGGAATTCTTGAAACATGTTAAAAATCTCTGTGATAATTTCCTTAAGTCATGATTCACTCACCATGGATTGTTGATTACATGCCATGTGCCAGACACTGCACTAGATGTTGATGTTCCAAAATAAGAGGCATGTTCTTTGCCTGAGGGAGATGACAATATAGTAGGGAAGCTGACATCAAACCAGTCTAATAAAATAAAGTACTTGTTATGTGCTGCCAGGGAAAGAAATAATGGGCTACATCTTAAATGTTATGTTCCTTTGTTGTGAAAGGAGCAAGAAATAAACAATGGCTAGGACTGGTGAGAAGACAACAATTGTGAAATGAAATAGGTGTCACAGTCACACTAGAAGTAGAATGATAATTTAGTATCCAATTCACAAAATGATTTCACACTGTCAAAAGGAATTATCTACCAATCCCAGGTCACTCACATTTGGAACGGACAAAAATCCCACCAAAATGAAATCCACCAATATTATTTGACTTTCAGTACTAACTTTTTATTTTTTGATAGATGAAAGATATCTGGTTTAAATATATTACTCTTCATTCATGTGGGAAGTATTTTTTTATGAACAGTAAAAGTCTATAATTAAAAATAAGGGGGAGATGGATTTCTGTCCATTGCAAGCTCCATAACAGGGCTTAGAAGATCCATTTTTGTTAAAGTCTAGGTTTCAAAGTAAATGACACCTAAGTTTATAATAGGGCTTGCAGCATTTCCAGCATTTTTCAGAACAGAAAGTTTCAACTGAGGGAATAATCTAAGATTAGTAGGACCCTGTCAGGAAAGAGTTAATACATTAGGTCCGGTTGACTGCACATCATTTAGGAAACTAGACCATTATCTACACTTGGTCAGTGTGACTATGGGAAGGTTCTTTACATTAACAATTGATGCTTTTGCTATGTACACCAGAAGCAATGCACTGTGACATATCAGTGTGTTCAAATGCCTTGATCATGGTCCCAACATGTTTTAGTAGGCATGGCTGGTTATGTAGTAGAATGTGCCTATGTGACCAAGTCTTCATAAAAGCCTTGGAACTTGGGGGAGGCAGAGCAAGATGGCAGAGTAGAGATGGCGTTTTTAAAACTAGGCACAGGGTGACAGGGGGGAGAAGACTCTAGGCACCTTTGGCTTGTGGGCTCTACCCAAAAACATCCCTTCAGAGGCACAGGGAGACAGTGGGAGTTGGCAGGACCCCAGAAAGAGTAGGAAAGCAGCAGAGAAACCAAAGTGGATGTGAACAGTCTGAGGTGGCCTTCATGGAGTGGTGGCTGCAACAGTAGCCGCTAAAGCAGTGTGGAGATTGCAGACAGGGAAGGCCTTCTCTGTGGGGTTTCTGGATTTTTCTGGACTTAGGCACTAGATTGACTTACCTTTGGAGACCTTGGGTGAGTGAGCAAGGGTCTCTGAACAGCACCCAGAGGCTGGGACTGAGATGCAGGGGAAGAGAGGAGCTTTCATTGTTTGCTTACAGATTGCAGCACAGCCACTGTGGGAGAGATTCCTTGCAGATTCAGCCCTCAGGGGTGTAGAGCAAGGCCAGCTTCAGTGCACCTGATAGCAGGCAGCCACTTCTGGAGAGATCTGAGCAACACATGCTTTCCTTGGAAACCCTCTGCTTAGCCAAGGGTCATGGTTTGGAAAAGTCGAGGCATGTCTATTAAGCGGACGGAGGAGAGATTCAGGCTCCCAGCTCTGGGGTGTTTGAGGAAAAAGAATTCAACAGATGCTTCCAATATCCATCATATACAGCTGTATCAGCATTGTGATTAGCATCTCATACCTCAGAAAATCACCTGTTGCCCAGGCAATATTCAGCAAACTATATATATGGTTTTCTTTTATTTTGTTTTTTAAAATTTTCTCCCCTATATTTTTCTTCTTCTTTTTTCTTCATTTTTCTAGTATAAATATAATTTTTCATTGTTGCCTTCTTTAATAAGAACTTCACTTTTCCTAGTTTTTCTCTCTCTGTTGTTTGCTTTTTCCCCCAATTTTATTTATCCTGTACGGTTTTTTGTTTGTTTAGTTTGGTTTGATTTATAGTATTTTGGTTTTTATTCTATTTTTGGTGGGGGTGGGGTATTGTGCCTGCTCAGGCTGGCAAAGAGCTGTACAGATCAAGGGAACCAACCAACCCAGCACCCCTAGAGGTTGGAGTTTTTAAGGTGTGGGTCAAAGTACCCTACTGTACACTTTTATTACTCCTATCTCACTCTTTCTGTTCCTTTCTTGTTTTTGTCAGTCTTTCCTTTTACTCACCCCCTTTCCTTTCTCTTTTCTATTTCGTTATCTTTTATCCCTTCATTCTCTTCAATCTTCTTGTCCTTTTTGTCCTGTACCAAAGAGAGACATCAACAACTTAGGCCAGAAGCATGGTAACTTAAAGTGCAAGAGGAAGTGTAAGGAAAAAGTAGAACAAGAAAACAAACAAAAAGAAAACACTTATGTGGAAGAAACAGCAGAAAAATTCTGGCAACATGAAAAACCAGAAGAGAGCAACCACCTCCTGCTAAGGGACCATGAGGTAGCTACTGAAGAGGATTCCACCTATAAAGAAATATTAGAAAGGACAGAAGGGGAATGCAAAATATTAATGATTAAAAACAATGAAGGAAATTGCCGAGAAAGTGGAAAATAACCAAAAGGAAATCCAAAAACAGAATCAAATAAGAGATGAACAATATGAAGAATATAGAAAGGATATAGCAGAGCTTAAGGGATTGAAATAATCAATTAGGCAACTTGAAGATATAGTAGAGAGTATCAATAACAGATTACATCATGCAGAAGAAAAAAATCTCAGAAGTAGAAGAGAAAGCTCTTGAGATAACTCAGACAGTTAAAGAGTCAGGAAGAAAAAGAGGGAAAGCAGAATGGCAGAATGTTCACTGACAGAATTATGGGACTTCATGAAACATTCAAACATATGAATTATAGGTATCCCAAAGGGGAAGAAGAATGCCCCAGAGGAATAGGAGCCATATTAGAGGATATCATAAATGAAAATTTCCCAAATGTCACCAAATATTCTGGCACACTCCTTTCAAAGGAATATTGGACCCCAAGTTGTCTCAACTTAAATAGAACTTCTCCAAGACATGTTGTAATGAACCTGTCCAAAGTCAAGACAAAAGAATAGATTTTGCAAGCCATAAGGAATAAGCACCAATTGACCTACTTGGGTAAAATTATCAGAGTGACTGCAGACTTCTCAAATTAAACTTTTCAAGCCAGAAGACAATGGTAATCTCCCTTTAACTTACTTAAACAAAATAATTTCCAACCCAGAATTCTATATCCTGCTAAGGTAAGCTTTAAAAATGATGGAGAAATCAAATCTTTTACTGATATGCAAACATAGAGGAAGTTTGCCACAAGACCAGTTGTACAAGAAATATGTAGACCTATTCTGCACACTGACTATAATAATGGACCACCAGTAAAGTAAACACTAAAGGACAAAACCTAGCTTCCACAATGATGCAAAAGATACAATCAAGCAATGGACTTCCACAAAATAAGATGAATAGAACACCACCATTAAATGTTCATGCTCATTAAATGCTAATGGCTTGAATTCCCCACTGAAGCAGCATAGACTGACTGATCGAATAAAAAACTCCAAGCCATCCATTTGTTGTCTGCAATAAACACACATAGCCTCAAAGGACAAAACTCAGGTTTAAAGGATAGAAGACAACTTTTCAGGCAAATGGAATTCAGAAGAAAAGAGGGGTTGCAAACTTATTTTCAGATACAAGTGGATTTAAAGCAACTAAAGGCAAAAAACCCACAAATGCACTCTTTCTATTGGTCAAGAGAAAAATACAAAAAGAAGACATTTCAATTCCAAATATTTATGCATCCAATTTAAAATCCCCAGATTCCTGAAACCTTAATTAGTCTGAGCAATATGTTATCCAATAACATCATAATATCAGTGGACTTTAACACTCCTCTTATAGAACTGAACAGATACTTTAAACATAAACTAAACAAAGATACAAGGGACTTAAATGTGACTGTAGAACAACTGTGTTTGATAGACATATATAGAACATTCCATCCCAAAGCTAAAGAATATACATTCTCATTAGCCCATGGTACAGTCTTCCAAATTGATCATATTCTAGGATACAAAAAAAAAAAACCTCAACAGAATCAAAAGAATTGAAATTTTACCTTATATCTTCTCAGATCACAGGCACTAAAGGTGGTACTCAACTCCAACAAAAACATGCTCAACCCCACACAATGGCATGGAAATTAAACAACTTTATGCTAAATGACAGTTGGATGCAGGAAGAGATAAAAGAAGAAATCATTAACTTCCTTGAGCATAATAACAATGAAGACACAAGCTACCAAAATCTGTGGGATACAGCAAAAGCAGTGCTGAGAAGAAAATTTATTGCTTAAGATGCCTATATTCAAAAAACAGAAAGAGAGCACCCCAACCACGTCAGAAACTATCTTATGAAATTGGAAAAAGAAGGACAATATAAGCCTAAACCCAGCAGAAGAAAAGAAATATCTAAAGTTAAATCAGAGATCACTGAAATTGAAAACAAAATAATCATTCAGAATATTAATGAAACCAAAAATTGTTTTTTTTTTAAAATAAATAAAATAGATAAACCTTTGGCCAGATTAACTAGATAGACACAGAAAAGTAAAATCTGTAGTAACTGCAATCAGAAATGATAAAGGGGAAATAACAACAGATGCCACAGAGATACAAGAGATACAAGAAACTCTATGTCCAGAAATTTGACAATGTGAAGGAAATGGATCAATATTTGGAATCAACTCCTCTCCCTAGACTTAACTAAGAAGAAATAGATCTCCTGAATAGACCTATTTCAAGCACTAAGATCAAAGAAACAAGAAAATAATCTAGGATAAAATCCTAGATAAAAATTTAGGATATTGCATCCTCATCTATAAGTGAAACATGTTTGTAATTTCTCTATATAACAATATATTTTCTCCAATTTCAATATCAGGTGTATCCACATCAAGTAGAATGATATTGAAATATTTCTTTTTTTATTGTTTATAAGATTTCTGGAATTGCTTGTTTTGTAAAATCATTGTGGTCTATGAGTTTATAACAGTTTGAACTTTGTTATTTAATTTAATTCATTGCTTAATTACTGACTTCCCATGAATGATTTTTACTGTGGTTAATATGGTAGCATAGCAGTATTCCCAGATAGTTTTTTGTTTGTTGAGAGGTTGGGCTTTGAGGGGGGCAGAGCTAATACTTTGCATGAAATATCTTATTTTATAACAGTGAAATTGCTTTCTCTTTTGTCTTGTGATATTTTTAAGGTGAAATTTAAGTTTTTGTGTGAGTAGTACTATTATACCTATCTTGAGTGTCTTGCTTACACTGTATCACATCATACCTTTATTTAATTCTTTATCTTTTTTTCATACCTTTATTTAATTCTTAATAAACTGTTCACTTGTTTAAAAAAAAAAAAGAAAGTAGAGAGTGAATTTGCTCTATCCATTATTGAGATGTAAAGTAATACCACATTAATTAAAATGTCATGGTATTTGTTCAAGGACAGATAAATAGATTAACAGAATAGGCTGCAGTGTTCTTAAAGAGACCAAAATAGCTACGGACACCTGATTCATGACAAAGATACAACCAAAGGATGATGGAGAAAGAACCATCTTTAAAATACATGTGTCTAGGACAACTGAGTATTCACACAGAAAATATAAAAAGGGACCCTGCCCCACACTGTATATAAAATTCAATTCCAGGCACAGGTGAAAATCAAACTCAGAGGTTAAAAAAAAAAAAAGCTTTTAAAAGGTATTAGAGGAGACTATCTTCTTAATCTTGGCATAGAGAAAGGTTTCTTAAATAAGACACACACGCCCCCCAAAAATACTAACCATAATGGGAAAAAAAGATAAATTTCACTACATTAGCCTTCTGTTCAAGTGGAAGGAGCTGGAACACACCCTTCTTAGTAAATTATCTCAAGGATGGGAAAAAAGCATCCAGCGTACTCAATACTATTATGAAACCAATATATAAACACACATTCGTACAAATGATAAAACATAAATGTAGTCTAGCAAGAGGTAGGGGAGGGGAGGGAGAGGGAGGGGTGGTTGGTGGGAGGAGGGAGGGCATTTGGTGGAATCTCACGCAACGTGCACAACACAAGGGAACACTTCAAGGTAAATAAGAGTAAATTATAAATGTCTTACCACAAAGAATAAGTGAGGTGATGGCTATGTTAATCAGTTTGATTCAAGCATTCCACATTGTAAATCAAATCATCACAGTGTACCCCATAAATGTATACAGTTATGATTTAATAAAAAATTAAATTAAAAAAGACAACATTAAGAGAGTAAAAAAGCCATAGAGAAGGAAAAAATATTGAGAGTTTATAGAATTGACCAAGAGCTCCAACTACACAAAGATGCCTATAAAGCAGTGAGAAAGACAGAGTCTCATAGAAAAATAGGGCTCCCCAAATCCTGAGTATACACGCCATGAAAGGGAATCCAAATAGCCAGCAGAAATGGGGCCCAACTCTATTAGAATCAAGGAAATGCAATTTAATACAGTGTTCATATTAGCCAAAACTGGAACAATCCCAAGTTCATGAGCTGTAGAATGGATAAATAGATTGAGGTGCAGTCATAATACAACACTATACAAACAATTAAAATAAATGAAGTATAGCCACAGCACAATATGAATGAACTCAAAAACAAAACAGGTGGAAAAATACACATACTGTATGGTTCTACCTATACAAAGTTCAAAAACAGGCAAAAGAAAATGTTGAAGTAGGATCCACAATGAGTTGATACAACTATGAATAAAAGCAAAGAAATGGAGTAAAGACCTAGGACAGTGGCATCTGGAGTGAGCGACTCCGAGGAGACTTGAGATCAGGAGGGTCAATGAGGCGTCCTTCAGGGGCTGGCAATATTTGATTTCCTTTACCGAGTGCTGATTAAATTGTGTGTATATTTTACAATAAAAACATATATTTATTATAGAGTAATGCAGCCGAAAGTGTTCTTGTGTCTGTCCCCTGGTATAATGTGTAAGAATATCTTTGGGACTCGGTGCCTGTGGCTCAACGGGCTAAGGCGCCAGCCACATACACATGAGCTGGTGGGTTCGAATCCAGCCCGGGCCCGCCAAACAACAATGACGGCTGCAACAAAAAAATGGCCATGCGTTGCGGCGGGCACCTGTAGTCCCAGCTACTTGGGAGACAG
>CAUYON010176875.1:0-27180 GCA_963573935.1 Arctocebus calabarensis
CCACAGCGCCCGGCCATTTTTTTGGTTGCAGCCGTCATTGTTGTTTGGCGGGCCCCGGGGGCTGGATTCGAACTCACCAGCTCAGGTGTACGTGGCTGGCGCCTTAGCCCATTGAGCCACAGGCACCAAGCCTGCTTTCTGTTTTCTTGAGGAAGGCTTGCAGTGCTATAAATTTCCCATTTCGGACTGCCTTTGCAGTATCCCAGAGTTCCGGGATAATTTGTGTCTTGATTGCCATTTTGTCCAAAAATTTGGTAATTTCCTTCTTAATCTTGTCTATGACCCAACTATCTTTCAGCATAAGGTTATTTAGCTTCCATGTTTTTTTATGAGTATGCAGATTCCTGTTGTTATTGAGTTCAACTTTTATTCCATGATGGTCGGAGAAGATGCAAAGAATAATTTCTATTCTTCCTATTCTATCTTTTGCTGAAATTAGACTTGTCACCTAAGATGTGATCGATTTTGGAGTATGTTCCTTCGGCTGATGAGAAGAATGTGTATTCAATTTTATTAGGATGAAATGTTTTGTAGATGTATGTTAAATCCAGTTTTTGAATGGTTATGTTTAAATCTAAAATTTCTTTACTTAGATTCTTATTGGAGGATCTATCCAAGACTGCTAAAGGAGTATTAAAATCTCCAACTACTATGGAGCTGGAGGAAATCATGTTACACATGTCTATTACAGTTTTTCTTATAAATTGAGGTGCATTCTGGTTGGGTGCATAAATATTAATAATTGAAATCTCATCATATTGAGTGATACCTTTACCAAATATGAAATATCTGTCTTTAGCCTTCTTTACTTTGGTTGGTTTAAAGCCTATTGTATCTGCAAATAAGATTGCGACACCTGCTTTTTTCTGTTTTCCATTTTCCTGGAATACAGATGACCATCCCTTCACCTTGAGTCTAGATTTATCTTTTAAGCTAAGGTGAGATTCTTGTATGCAGCAGATATCTGGCCTGAGTTTTTGTATCCAGTCAGCCAACCTATGCCTCTTTAGAGGACAATTTAAACCATTCACATCAATTGAAAATAATGATAAATGTTTAGAAAGTCCAGTGGACATTTTTAGTTCTTTCATCACTGTGGAAGATGAAATTTAATAAATAGTTTCTGGGTGAGTTTATGTTTGTGGTGGAGGTTTGTGCTGGTCATTGTGGAGGATAGGTCTGAGAATATCTTGGAGAGCAGACTTAGTTATAGTAAATTTCTTCAGCATGTGGATGTCGTTGAAGTATTTAATTTCTCCATCGTAAATGAAAGTTAATTTAGCTGGATTTTATTAGGATGGATACAAGATCTTTGGTTGAAAGTTCTTTTGTTTTAGGAGATTGAAAGTTGTGACCATTCTCTTGTAGCTTGAAAGGTTTGATCAGAGAGATCTGCAGTTATTCTAATATTCTTCTTCCTGTAGGTAATGGATTTCTTACATTTGGCTGCTTTCAGAATTTTGTCCTTCATATTAACTTTCGTGAACTTACTTATGATGTGTTTGGGGGATGTCTTATTTGGGTTGGGTCATGCTGGGGTTCTGAAACTGTCTGCTTTCTGAATTTCAGAATCTCTTGGCATTTCTGGAAAGTTCTCTTTCATAATCTCATGAAGAAGAGACTCTGTGCCACGTGACACCACTTCATCACGTTCAGGTAGCCCTATAAGGCGAATATTGGTTTTCTTTGAGTTATCCCAGAGCTGTCTGAGAAAATGATCTGTCTTTGCCTTCCATTTCTCTTCTTTATAAGTTTGGGAGTGTTCAAAAGCTTTGTCTTCCATGTCAGAAATCCTTTCTTCTGCTTGCTCCATTCTGTTACTGAGGGATTCTACTATATTTTTCAGATCTTTGAGGGCTACAATTTCTTGTCCCAATGTGTCAAAATCTTTGGTCATTTTGTCTTTGAATTCATTCAGTTCTTGAGACATCTTGTGGGTCATCTTTTGAATTGCTGCTTGAAATTCTAATTCCATCTTTTCCTCCACTGCACTGATCTTATTTGCTATCCAGACTCTGAATTCAACTTCTGACATCTCAGCCATTTGCTTATGCAAGGGATCTTGTGCTGTATCTACTGTTCCTTGGGGAAGTTGATCTACTCTGATTATTCATATTGCCAGAATTTTTCTGTTGATTCCGCCTCATGATTATTTTTCACTGTTGCCTATGACAGTCCTCAGAGTTGGGGAGGTGTCTCTCCCAGATCAGACCTTGGCAGGATCACTCTGTTGTTACTGATCTTTATAGGGAGTGACCCTGTGTCTCTAATGATTTCTCAAATCCTGCAGGATGGAGAGCTTAAATCCTCCTCAGCCTGCTTAGAAGACACTTTAAGTTGCTAACTTGGGCTAAGCAGAAGCTTTCCCAGGAAAGCGTTTGTGGCTGGAATCACTCCTTAAGTAGCTATCCACTTACCCAGTGTGGCAAAACTGATTTCACCCTATGCCCCTGAGGGCTAAAGCTGCAAGGCATCTCAGTCCCTGCCTTTAGGCTGCTCAGTCACTAGATTACTTGCTCCTGCCCGATGTTTGTTCTGCAACCCTGAGGGTGGAGCTTGCCAGGGCAGTTCTCCCACAATGTCTCCACACAGCCCATAACCAAACACTGATAGCCCCGTCTGGCTCGGTGGTCCAGTCTGGAGCCCCAGACAACACTCAAAGACCCCTGCACTCTTACCCAAGTTCTCTCAAGGCAGTTCAACCAAGCACCAAGTCCAAAAAAACCCCAAACAGCTCATAGGCAAGGCCTTTCCAGCCTAAAGTCCCACTGTTGCCCCACCCACAGCCGCCGACAGGATCAGACCAAAGGAATAGATACAACTACTTGCCCAATCTCCACTGCTTTAGCCTTCCTCAGGGTGTCCAGAAGTCTCATGCTGTCTCCCTGTGTCCCCAAAAGGAAGTTTCTGGGCAGATCCCACCTGCCAGAGATGCCTGAAGTCCTCTCTCCCCAGTCTCACTGTGCCCAGTTGCAAGGAAGCTGTGACTCGGCTGCCATCTTGCTCTACCCTCCTGAATTTGCTTTTTAAATGTGTATGTATGCTATGCATAATTCCTTCAAATTAGACAAGTAATTAAAACAAATTAAAAGTCATATTAGAAGAAATGCAAACAGAATAATCACTGAAGACACTATGGTAGGCAGGCTCCAGCGTCTGAGCAAAATAGAATAGAAAAGAACCAGAATAATTATAATGAAATAATAGCACAAATGTAAAGATATTCACCAGTTTCTTTAATTAAAGATACCAGAACTAAATTACATTAAATACTGAAATTAAAAATACTGGTGAGTCTGCATATCAGATGGTCACATATTTCAGGAAAAGATGCTGAGAGTTCAAGAGACATATCTCACTGAGGTTACTAAATTTCAAGAATAAAGAAAATAAAACTAAAAATAGCCACATTATACCACCATTACAAGAGCTTTCAGGAAGTTCTGTGTGTGTGTTTAATGCATTTCACACAATAGTGCATAGACATATGGGAATCCCTGATGCCTCCCTGGCCGGAGTGGTATAATCCAAGGCAGGTGCATGTCAGACTCCTGCCTCCCCAGCAGGGCCCTCCCACAGTGGGGAAGCTCGCGGGATTGTCAAGGAAAAGGAAAGTGTCACCAATTCTTTTCACACAAGCACATCACTTTCCAACAATACAGGCAGCACACAGACACTCAAACCATGAACACACCAGCAGTGGCAGCCTCCACGCATTACTCCTGTCGTAGCTTGCTAAGCAGACAGGGGAGCCAAATAGTCAACTCAAGAATGGAAACATTATGGGATGTTAGCTCTTGGCAAATAGAGCCTATGTTTAGTGTGGAGTCAGGACTAAGGAGTTCTGGGAATTGAGCTACAGAACACATCATAGATACCAGAACACTTTAAAATGAGCCAACCAAGATACAGGGACTAAAACCTGGTGAGTAGGGAAGAGTCAGGGCGAGGGAGGGCAGGAGCCCTCATTTCATCTTTCCTGGTAGCAAATTAACAGGAACTGTGGATTCACAGTTGCCACTGTGCACCTGGGGAGATGCAGTGATTCCAACTTACGGATTGTTTATCATCTTCTTGGTTTTTTTTTATTAGTTGTAAATTTACAAAGAAGAATTGTAAATTCTTCTTGTTTGACCATTTTAGCGGTCATTTAGAAGCCGATTGGTCTTCTCTAGACAAAAAGTAAAGAAGCACTTGTCTGAAATTCAGCAGTTCCTTAAAATTAAATGGAATGCATTTTTGGCACATAACATGTATCATATGACCCAATTTTTATAAGACTATTTCTACCCATCTGTCTGTTAGTGTGTTGATGTATGGCAGCATTTCCAGAATTATGCTCTACAAATCAGATTTGTTTTCTTTTAAAATTGTTTAGGTCATCTATGTGAAGATGTGCATCTTTTCCTTTTCAAAGCACTAAAGTCATTTTCCGCAACACTTGGTGGAGTGAAAACCCCTTCTCTCCCTGCTACTAACTGCCATCCTCCCCAGCAAAGATTTCATCGTTGCCATCATTTTCCCTTCTCGCCTCCCAGAAAAATGTGAATCTCCAGCTGTTCCCTTTAACAATGGTATCACACTCCGCACGCTGCCACATGCGGCTCGCATAACTCACTGTTTCCCCAAAGACTCCAACTTGTCTGCTTTCCAGTACCTTCCCTTTGCCTTAGCATGCCGGCTTGATTATGCAGAAATCACTGAGGTCCCCTAGACAGTTCAGCCTATTTCTGGTCTGTGTGTTCAGCTCAACGATTTTGTCCCTCCAGACCCCAGGCAAAGTGTCCCGACTTTCAGCAACAACTCCACATTTCCCTCCGTACACTTCTTTTCTGCAATCTTTCCCCCCACCCCTGTCATTCTTATACTTTTATTTTCCCACATGTGATGTCATATCATCTGGTGACATTCCAAAGTGCCCTCTTTGTATTTTACTTACTATTTCATGGATGCTACAGCCTATTTAGGGTAATTTGTTTCTTTGCACAATCGAGCCTCTTCCCCCAAGAACAGCAAGTCCCGTCATTTGCTCGTAGAAAATGTCCCTCGGGAGTGTTTATGACTCTCAGCAAAATCAAACAGTTCCCTGGCCTAGGTCCTGCAGGCCTTGCTGTCCAGGATTGCCTTTCGAGTGACTGTGCTTCTTCTGTGATATTGTCTCAACATTAACTTTTCAAATAAAGGAAAGTTATCGATTTTTGCATATTTATTTTAAAATCACAACTCACTGAATTCACCTATCAATTCTGATCATTTCTTCTGTTGATGATTTTGTTTTTTTAGATACATAGTTATACAGCTTTCTAATTATCTCTCACTCAATTGCCCTGGTCAGTATTTCCAAAACATTAGATAACAATAGTGAACACGGTCAACCATTCACTGCCCCATGTTTAATTTGAATGACTTGACCATGTCACTGTCCAGAATGGCAATGCTTTTAGTTTTGAGATTTTTAAAAACATATTAAAGCACGACAATGCTTTTTTATATAATATGAGTTGTATATTTAGTGCGTGTATATATGTGTATTAAGATATACTGAGTTTCAGCAGATGAGTTCCTTAGCATTTATTTGATGGACTATATCATTTTCTTTTTTTGACTTACTAAATGCCGAATTAATTAATAGAGTCACACTCTGGTCGGTTGTGATTGGCATCCTTGCTTTTAAAGCTTTGCAGAGGAATGTCGGTCCTACCCCGAGTCTGAAGTTAGTGTTTATGTTTCAGAACAGTTCTCTGAAGTTTCAGATGGATGGAGGGGGGCACATTTTAAATTTCCCCTCAGCCTGTCTTTGGAACAGCTGGGGTGTTTGCGATGTGGGGAGCTGTGGGACGCAGAGGTGGAACCCAGTCTCGAGAAGCGGCCCAGGTGGCCTCACGCTGCCTCTCTGGACATTGAGGCTGCGCTGGCCCCTGTCTGCTTGTTTGTTTGGCTGGCCAGGCGACTGTGTCAGAGGACTCTCCACTGGGGAGTCCAGGCCCCTGCAGGGGCCCCCAGCCTGCCCACCCTCCCCTGCGCCCTTGGTCACCAGGCTGGATGCTGGTCGCCGGGGCCTCTGGGGTGTCCGCCCCTCTGCCCCTGCTGGCCTGGCCAATGTGGGGACATCACCTGTGGGGCTGCTTTCTGTTTCTTTCACTCCATCGCCGTATGTACCTCGTCTCACAGAAGTTCCCCACACAGCATGAGGCACTGTGCTCCTGTCCCCGTCCACGTCTCTCTGGCCTCTCAGCGGCCATCCTGGGGAGATGAAGGAGGCCAGAGATCTCCAGTTGTTGGTTTGCTGGGAGATTCCCAATCCTTTAAGAAACTCACCTCAGCACACGCACACGCACCCCTGAACACTGCACATTTCTATTTGAACCTTCTTGGTCAAAGTTTGAAACTTCACCCGCATTAACCAGAGGCCTGGAGGGAGCGGAAGCCGTAACCAGGGGTGCAGGCAGGTGCTGGCCCTCCATGCAGAGCTCGCTTCTCCCGGGTGGCCGTGCAGGGCTGCCCTGTTTCCTTCAAATCTTGCTCCGTTACCCATGCTGTGCGGCCCCCAGGCTGGCCGGCCTCAGTCTCGCCTCTCTGGCTCCTTTTCCTTGTTTCTCAGCTCAGGCCCTGAGGCTTGTGAGAATGGACTCACCTTCGCTTGTTTAGTTCATCACAGTCTGCACCGGGAGACAAATGGGCCTGCAGAGCCCCTGGCCATCAGCATGTCACAGGCTGCCTGGCAAGTGTGTGGCACCTCTGTGCCCTTACTTCATAAGACAGGACCACGTGGGCAGGCAGGGTACACGGTAAACACACCTTTGAGTGAGGTATTCAGAAGTCTGTCTTTATTGCACTACTCCTGAAAGGATGCCAGTCTCCAGGAGAAATTCGCAGGCGTCCCTGGGCGGAGGTGGGCTGTCGAGGCCTCGGACAGTGGCAGTTTTCCCCAGGCTGGGTGAGAAGGCACCCAGAGCACTGTTCCTGCTTCCTTAACTCTTACTCTTCTATCTCAGGACAAGTCACAGCAGACCATTGCCATTATTCTAGCACGGTTACTAGCATATAAATATTCATAAAGTGTTTTATTCAAATCCCAGAAAAGTAGGGGGACAGCCATGTGCCATTGGATCCCTGGGAAAGGTGGTTCCAGCTGGTCTAGCTCTAATCGGCGGCCTTCCCTGAGGGTGGAAACATCACTTTCTCTGCTTTTCTTTCTCTTGTGCCCCACATGGGGATGCATTTATTTATTTTGTTTTAGTTAACAGAGGAAGTTACATAAAGGCGTAGGAATGTCCACACTGAACATTAGCTGAAAGAGAAAAGCTATTCCATGAAAGCTAACAAGTTCACTGCTGATGGCGCAGATGGACGTATCTGGAAGATTGGACCAAAGGGGAAATCACAGCCCTGCGGAGTCCGTGATAACCCTGGGTTAACACAATACAAAGGACGCAAATTACTGTATCCATCGCAGTTTGAATGAACCTCTATATGCCTGACGCTGTACACTGAATCCAAGGCTGTTTTATGCAAAGGCTTTCAGATGTTGTAAGCTGTCCAGACATCTGTGTCACCCATGCACTCGGAAGCCACTTGCCTGAGAACGTAGAAGTCTGAAGCTCTTTTAAATCACTTTCCGGTGGTGCAATCTAGCACTATGGAGGCTGGTAAACTGAAAAATATTGTTTCATAAAGTAGAAAATGTAAAAAAGAATGAATCTCTGTATCTGCTTTGGAATTTTAAAAAATTCACTTCATGCCTATTTCTAGCCAACATTTGGTTGAAAGTTTTAAAGGAACATAAATCACAGGACCAGGATCTGAAGGTCAACACAATATTTCTGATTATTTTTCTTGGCAAATTGGGCACTGTGTGGACATATTCTTAGCAGTACGTGTTAAGAACCCTGAAAGAGTTAACATTCACAGCCTGGCCATTAGACATGTGTTTCCCCCCCCCAAAAATAAACTTAATAAAAAGCATGGCCTGAGATTTGTGTATAAGAATATTTAATGCAATCCTATTTATAACAGTGAAAAAAGTGAAAACAAGAAACAACCCCAAAATCCACCCAAACTTAAATAGCCAATGGCAAAGGAATAGCCCAATAATTTATGGCACAACATACTGTGAACTATTATGAATCCATAAAAATTATATTCTCAAGGAATATTAAAGGTCATGGGGAAAGGTTAATAAAATATAAAAGAAAAATATCAAAAGATTCCCAGAAGCTATATCTGAAATTTTATGCTCATAGATGATTTTATTTTCATTTTTAAACTTTTTTTACTTTCTATTTTTTTTTTTACAGGATTCCTATTTTAGTTTTATTCTATGGATAAATAATAAATACCACCTTAAAAGAAAATAAACACAGCCTCAAAAAGCCACGATGAATAAGCCACACAGTTTTGTTAAATTTGGCATCTGGTAATAATGCGAACAAGTAACTACCTGTGTCCTGCACACCTGGTTGGAAGCGGCCCAGCCCTGTGCACAGTATCACCGTGTCCCCAGGCTGGGCAGATGTTCCGTGAGCCTTTGCTGGGGTGACGAGTCCTAACAGGCCACATATCCCCTTCTCAGTGGAAGGAGGCGCCCTCGCCCTGGATGGGGCCCTGAAGACCCAGCTTTTCCTTGACTCGGAGACCCAGAGATTTTTCCTCTCTTCTCTGATGCTCAAGTTTTTAATTTTTTTTTTTCCTCCTACTTTGTCACAAGAACAAATGTACATCTAGAAGGGGTGAGAATTTGTCTTCAGGGCTTGGTGATAAAATGAAACCGATGGCATTTCACTTTCTGGCTCGTAGTTTACTTTCAGCCTACAGAACCCTCGTGGCTCCAGCAAACATAAACCAAGTCTTGGAGGAACAACTGTTGGATGAATGCAGCCAATCCTGGCAAACAACTTAAAAATTCCACGAGGGAAAATAACCCAGTAAAGATGCCTGTCTGACTGGATAGGCCAAGCCAGATGCTGGGGCTGCGGACACAGCCAGCTGTCCCTGCTGCCATTCTGCTCCCGGGGCCCTCTGGACATCCCCAGGCAGCTCAGCATAAGCAGGCGGACTGTTCAGCTCACTGGGCAAAGGCTCCATGTCCTCACTGAGGTTTGTTCATTGCTTTGGAAAATGTCTTCTTGCCAGGAAAATGAGTGGTGGTATAGACTAAGCCTTACAGCACACAATACCGCCCACGTGCTTCAGAGATTTATTACAGGTCTATCAGAGTGACGGAGCGCCAAGTGAGGACAACAGGAACAAGCCGTCACTGCCCCTCCCCCCCCACCAACAGGTTGAGACTTTCCCCTGCGACTCCACCACCCTCCGGGGCATGAGAGAAGCAGGCGAGGAGACGGGGTTTAGTACACAGACCATCCCATACCTGACACGGAGGAGAGGTCAGCTCCTGGGCTGATCATCTTCAGTTACAAAGTGTCTTCATCGGGGCCAGGGGCGGTGGCTGATGCCTGTAATCCCCGCACCTGGGAGGCCAAGGCGAGAGGAGCTCTTGAGCTCAGGAGTCTGAGGCCAGCCTGAGCAAGAGCAAGACCCTGTCTGTCCTAAAGATACAAAAACTAGCCGAGCACTGTGGCAGGTGCCTGTAGTCCCAGCTACACAGGAAGCTGACACAGGAGGATGGTTTGAGCCCAGGATTTTGAGGTTGCTGTGAGCCAGGCTGAGGCCACGGCACTTTACCGAGGGCAAAAGAGTGAGACTGTCCCAAGAGAAAAAGAGAGAAATGTCATCAGTTTCTGAACTGCCGGCTGGACGCCGGTTTGCTAATTGGTACGTTCACCGTCTGCTGCACCCACTGTAGGACCCTTCCTCAGAGTCCCGGGGTCTAGTCCCTGCCCCTGGATGGACGTTCTCCTGACTTGTACTCTCACTCCCAGAGCTTTGGGGGCTGGGGTACCTGAGGAGTGGGTGACAGTTGTAGGGGTCCAAATCCCCAGCTCAGGCCTTGATGAAAGAGAAAAAGCTTCCACCCTACTGTTTGGAACTGAAAATCATCCTTTTCGGGGTATTGTTTGACAAAATAATAATAAAAATTATATACAACTTTCAAAAACATAAGGCACCACAGAAAAAGTAATTAAGGTTTCTTCACACAAAATTACTTAAAACCTAACCAACCAGTGTTCATTAACTTATCCGAGAGGATAAGTATGGGATGTTTCCCAGACTTAGCCACGAGCCCTTTTCTTATGGCGCATCTGAACAGTCTTCATTTCTGCGGAATCCACACGGGGAAAATAAAGTAAGCTACTAGGTGGGGATAAAGACGTCAGGAGGACAGCTAAGCCCAAAACGTTTATCATACGTCTGAAAAAATGGAAATAATCTTTATGCCCTGTAGAAAAATACTTGGAGTTATATTAAAATGCTGTTCAAAATTCTGGTCAGTCAAATCACAACTTGAGAGAGAGAGAGAGAGAGGTGCTCGGGAAGCCTAAATAATATATATTCAATATAAAAGATTATGTACGTTTCAAAAGGCAGGTACAAAATTGTGTAAATGATTATAACTATATATTAAAAATCAAATACAGCATCTGGCTGAAGGGAGTAAAAACATCGAGAGTTGTTCTGTTTTAAACAAGTACAAAACTAGCCAAACTATCAAACTATCATTTTCAGACACCAGAAAGTGTGAAATGCAAGACTATCATCCTTACGACAAAGAAAACAAACCAGGTGAGGCCAAGACCTCCTTCGCTTCCTTCCGGGGAGCAAATTCCAGACAGAAGTTCAGGGGGAAGAATTCGGGTAGAGCAGCATTCTCAACTTGTGGGTCGTGACCCCTTTGGGGGTCCAACTACCCTTTTACAGGAGTCACCTAAATACATCCTGCATATCAGATAATTACATTACGATTCATAACAGTAGTAAAATTTCAGTTATGAAGTAACAATGAAAATAATTTTATGGTTGGGGTCACCACACCATGAGGAACTGTTTTAAAGGGTCGCGGCATTAGGAAGGTTGAGAACCACTGCGGTAGAGCAAGGCAACATCAGTAGGGTGAGGAGGTGGCGATCAGAGCCAGGGGGCCCAGGGCTCTGCAGGGCAGAGCACCAAGAGTGGTCAGTTGGGCAAAGGACGAGCTCGGGAGCCTTCATGGGTGCCCCTTGAATACCTGGATAAATAATAAACTGCAGGTGCACAGATGGTATCTTTGTGACGTTAGATGAGAAAAAGCTTCCACGTGGGGAAAAGGTATAAGAGAAAGAAGCTTCAGGGTCACCTAGGCAGCACAAGGACCAGCAAGAGCAGAGAAAACGACTGGAAGGCACAGGGTCTTCAGTAGAGACCAAGGAGGGTCACGGGTGTAGTAGTGGCACTAAACCGATCCTAAAAGAGAACCTCAAAGATTAAAAATACAGCTCCCAAAATCAAATTAGCCCACAAATACACGGAACTTAAAAACCCACCTAGCCGGGTGGGGTGGCTCCCGCCTGTAATCCCTGAAATGGGAGGCTGAGGCAGGTGGATTGCCTGAGCTCACAGGTTCAAAACCAGCCTGAGCCACAGCAAGACCCCGTCTCTAAAAAACAAACAAACAAACAAACAATAAACCCACCGGAACAAAGCTCAACCTCTTGTTTGAAGATTCTGGCACTAAAACAATTGATAATATCAGATATCTAATTGAAAATTGCTAGACACACTAAGAAACAGGAAGATATTATACACACAAGGAGAAATCTCAATCAATAACAACAGAACAAGGTATCATTCAGAGGGTAAAATTACCAGAAAGGGACTTTCAAACAGAGATTATACATATTCCTATTATGCTCAAATGGTTGAAGGAAAAACGTGAATATACGAGAGAAATAAAAAATACAAAAGAGAGCTAAATAAAATTTCCAGAGATAACAATTCGAGGCTGTAAAAGATTAGTGTACATATGGACATGGCAACAAGAACTATCTAGAGTTAATGCCTCGGAGAAAGATGAGTGAAAAGTAACCACCAGAGCCTGTGTTACCCGTCAGACAGCACAGAGCCACCTGACATGTGTGTCATTGAAGTGACAAAAAGAAAAGAGGGGAGAAAAGAATATTTGAAGAAATGCCAAAAGTACTTTAAAACTGATGGAAATTACAATTCACAGATCCAGCTAGAGCCTGATAAACTCTAATCTGAATTAAAAAAAAATCCAAGGCATAGCAAGATAGAATTGCCAAAAACTAGCGATAAATAGCAAATTTTAAAAGTAGCCAGAGGGGAAAAAAAGGCACATTACAAGCCAAAGAACGTACATTTTGTCAAAAACTATGTAAGCCCGAAGAAAATTGAATTATATCTTTAAAGGGCTGAAATTTTAAAAAAAAACTTCTTCATTTAGATTTTTTTAGATTTTATCTTAACGCTTTATCAGACAAATAAAAACAGAACGTATCTTCAGCATGCCTTCACCAAAAGAAATGTTAAAGAAAAATTTCTGGGTGAAAATAAAGTAATTTCAGATAGATGCTTATATTTATACAAGAAATGAAGAGTGCCAGAAATAATGCAAAGATAGGAAACTGCTTTTTTTTTTTTTTTTTTTTAGTTGTTAAACTTCTATTGCTAATAATTGGACATTTAAAGCAATAATGTCAATTCAAAGCAACTAATAACATTGATTTGTGTGGTTTATAATATATGTAGATGTAAAATACATCACAATGGCAAAAGTTTGTGGTTATATATATTTACAATATATTTATTACATTATATTATTAGATGGTATACATATTTACATTATATAACTACATTATATTATTAGATGGTAAATTGTGAAATGTTAAAAATAGAAGTTTTAAACCCTAGAACAACAACAAAAAATCCCAAACCCCAAAGTGGTATAGCTAGTAATATAATAGTGCATACAAAATGGAAACACAAATTAATTTAAAATGAAAGGAAAAAAGTAACATGTATTAGATTAAAAAATACAAAACCAAATGTATACTTAAACCCAAACATATTGGTAAGTAACAAGGAGTATCAATTATCTGAATCTCCGTTGTCTCATAGCCACATGTGGCTATTTAAATTTGGATTAATTAGTTGGAACTAAAGTTAAAAATTTAGTCCACGGTCAAACTAGAAACATTTCCAATGCTTAATAACCACATGAGGTTGGTGCCTATCGTCTTGGACAAAATGAATAGAAAGTTCACTTTGGAATCAGTTACAAAGCAGATTTTTAGATCGGATGTACAAATAAGATCCTGGTATGTGCTGTCCACAAAAAGAGAGAGAGAAAGAAACAGAAAAGTGAAGCAGCTTTGAAATATAAAGACACAGACAAGTTAGTGGAGACTTCAGAACAAGAAATGGTACAAGAATAAAAGGGCTGTTTCGCAGTGAGTAACAATGATGCACAATGCTGAATGTCACGGACGTAGTTCACAGAACTTCCAAATACCTGGAAGAGCTAAAAGGAGAAATAAACATATTCACAATCGTTTTTTAAAAAATAATTTAGAATATATTGAAAAATGTAAACTGTAATCCTGTAGGTAGAAAATCCTAAGGCTGCTGTCACAGTACAAATACTTTACAGAAGTCCTCACACTAATAAATGAGTTTTCTAAGTGGTGCAATCTGAGGTTAATTTGTAATAATCAATTATATTTGTAGAAACTACTACTACTAGAAAAAAAATGAGAAATAATCACAATTACAGCAGCATCAAAAATGCAAAATTCTTTGGAATAAACTTAATGAAATGTAAGAGCTATACCATGAAAATTACAAAATACCATTGAACGAAATGAAAGATGAGAAATAAACAGGGAGAGAACATGGTTGAACTGTGACACTGGATAGGGTTAAGGTATCTATTCTCTCAGACTACCTGATTGCTTTAAAACAGGTGTCCTCAAACTACGGCCCACAGGCCATATTTGGCCCGTTGGGCTTTTTTGCCACCAGTGCCTGTCCTGCTTAGCAGCCAACTCATCCTGGGTTGCAGTGCACATGTGTGGAATGTGCACCGCACTCTCCGACTCCCCTCCTTCTCGCTGTCTCTCCCCGCTGGGTGTTTTTGCCTGTCCTGCTTAGCAGCCGACTCGTCCCAGGCCGCAGTGCTCAGGTGTGGAATGTGCACCGCACTCTCGGACTCCCTCCTTCTCTCTGTCTCTCAACTCCTAATCTCAGTCTCGGTTGAGACTGAGACTCTTGATCAGAGGAGTCACAAGCTTGCCTGCTGCTGCTTGAGGACCGAGGTAAGAACAAGTTAGGTTTTTTTTTTTTTTTTAATTAGGAGGTCTTTTTTTTTTTTTTAATTTTGCAGTTAGTAGGGCCTTTTTTTGAGGCTAAGCAGGACCTTTTTTCCCTGAAGTTAGGAAGTCTTTTTTTTGACAGGTAGGGGGCACCTTTTTTTTAATTTTAAATATTGTATTTGTATTTGTTGCCTTTTTTTTTTTTTTTTTTTTTTTTACAGTTTTTGGCTGGGGTTGGGTTTGAACCCACCACCTCTGGTATATGGAGCCAGCAACCTACTCCTTTGAGCCATAGGTACCACCCCCATTTTGTTTTTTTACTTCAAAATAAGATATGTGCAGTGTGCATAGAAATTTGTTCATAGTTTTTTTTTGTAAACTATAGTCCAGCCCTCAAACGGTCTGAGGGACAGTAAACTGGCCCCCTGTTTAAAAAGTTTGAGGACCACTGCTTTAAAACAATCCAAACCAAATTGTCAGCAGACCTCCTTTGAAAATAATTGATGGGTTATTCTAAAATTTACATGGAATTTCAAATGTCTAAAAATAGGAAAAGAAGAGTTAGAGGATTTACAAAAACCAACTTTAGACTTACTAGAAGAATGAATGAGGCCAGATTGGCCAAAGCTTTCAGGGTCCTCAGTACAGCTCTCCTACCCATGTAGGCTATGTCCTCCTTCCTTTCACATGCGGTAACCCCTAATAAAAATTTTGCACTTTTAAAATTCTGCCTCAGACTTAGATTTTTCAGAACCCAGTGAGCAGCAAGTATCTCCCTATTCAAAATTTTTCTTCATATTGCTTTTACACTTACTATTGGCATAGATTATAATTTGAGTATTGCTTGCAGAAATAAATAACTTCCATGACATTGACCTCTTCTAGAGCATAGAAACATTGGAATATTCTCTTGAATCATTTTATGAACCTTGAATAATCTAGATTCTCAAACTTGTAAACAAAAATGGGACAAGATAAATATATAAAAATTTATCTTGCTTATGTGAAACAGTAAATTAAAATAAATAGATTTGGAGGATGAAACATTACTTAAGAGGGCTTATTTTAATAATTCAGAAATTAAAAACAGAAAATCTTCTTCCTCTATCTGAGAAAGTCAATTTTTTTTTTTCTGAGCTAATGGGTATTTTGTAAATCACCCACTGAGTCCACATATCATTGTAAATATCCACCAGCTAAGAGGCCAGGCCCCCACCCAGCAAGCTAATAGCTGTGTCTCTGCTAACTTTTCTGTTCTTACCTGAACAGTCTGTTTATTTAAGTAGTCTTAGTGGTTCTTAACCCATCAAAAGTTTGTTAGTTTAACAAAGAATACCAAACAATTAACCTCTAGTGGAAAAAAGGAAAGGATTAAAATAAGCAAAATTTATCACTTTGTCAGGTTCCACAAACACCATCACGATGAACTAAAGGCCCCCAATAAAACAGCAGTCACACTCTGAGAAAAACACGTATCTCTGTCATCGGACTACGGGAATTTCTGCCAGAATAGAGGGTGCATTGCGTTGGCCTCGTGAAGCGCAATAAGGGATCTATTTGGTTGATTTCTGGCACACGGTATTAGCAGAGCGTCTGCATTGCTGTAGCAAGAACACAGCTCTCCACGCAGACCTCTTCACAGGGAGCTGGGGCTGACGAGGAACAGTGTCCCCAGTGGGCCTGAGTGGTCCTTAGCCAGACAAATAATATGTCACCAAGAGCCACCTGGACCCTGACGAGGAGTTTTGGGGAATAAGCCAAAAGCCTCATGGTGCTGAGGAGGAGAAGAGACTCAGATGGCAGAGTTGCATGGGCAGCTGTCCACTCCGCTGTCCATTCCACTCCACCCCGGTCCAACAACAGGTGCATCTCCTGTTCAAGATGCATCATCACTCTCCCTTCACCAGGTGACAGGATGAGCGAGGAAGGAATGGCAGACTCAGTTGCCCTCAGGTGGGGGCCTCCTTGGTGGGGTGCAGGTGTCTTCCAGCCCCCAACCAGCAGTTCCCCCCCACCCCCCGTCCCTGGCCAGGACAGCTCTGGCCAGGGCACTCACTGCAATCACCCTGGGTATCTGGAAGCCTGTGGGGGAGAGGGAGGAGAAGGAACCTCCCCAGCACGAGGCCAGCTCGGCTTTCTCTAAAACCCTTACAGAAGGTTTATTCTGACCTAGGAGCATTCAGGGACAATTCCCATAATCCAATCACAAATACGTGTTTTCCACAGAGCGTGACTTTGTTTTATTTGGCTCCTTTCTGAAAACAGCCTCTAAAATACAGTTGTAGGAAGACGCTCTGTGTCCCCCTTAGCTGGTACTGGAGTGGGGATTGTGTGGGGACCCCATGACCAGGGCATCTGGCCCTTGGCAGGCAGCACACACATCACTTGCATCTTCTTGCGCTCGATCCTGGGCTTCTCTCTGAGCCTGGGCCCATCCTCTCCCTCCCCAGGGTTCCCAGGGCCTGTGCTGTCCTCCTGCCCAGGCGCTGTCTGCATCTTAGAGGGTGAGGGCATATTCTCAAGGCTTCAGCCTGTCAAGCTTCTTCACAGGGCAGCATCCATAAGACAAATGACACCATCATTTGCTAGCTTTGGACCCTTTTCATAGCTTCCTAAAGTGAACTGCGATCTTGTCACTGCAGTGACGCCTCTGATTGTTCACACAATACCAAAGAGCCTCCATCTCCCCACAAATGAATGGACTGCCCCAGGGTCCCTGCAGCTCCCCAAGCCTGCAGGTATGGATGCGACACTGGGTCCATGCCACCTCGCCCACACCCCTAATGTCTTTGGTTCATGAGCTCCTCCTGCTTTGTCTAGCAAAGAGTCCGATGTTTGAAGTTTCTATCAGAAAAGGAAAAGCCAGTATATACCAGGAAAATTTGAAACCTGGCCCAACATCCTCTGGGGCAAAAGTGCAAGGTAGCAGGTTCAAAGGACAGGATAGGAGACTCGGGGCAGATTACAGTGGGAAGAATTTGTTTGTTTGAAGAGGTGGGAGAATTGAGAAAAGGATCACCTTTCATTAGCTCTAAATACATTCCCAGGGCAGCTTCTCCAGGTATTAGGCAAGTCCCCAGAAAACAGGCATGGGATTGAACTTCGCTAATTGAAGGGTCCATAGCCAGTGGCTGTCACCGATCTCCAAGTGTGTTTATATAACCTGCCCTTTCAATTCCCATTTGGCCACACATGACCCCAGTGGCTGAGCACAAAGACCCGGGGGTTAGATCCCCTAGGTGGGACTCAAAGGAGCAGTGCTCAGAGTCTTATTTCCATTTGACAGATTTCAGAGGAAAGTGAAGTTTGTACAAAAAATATAGAGGGACCATGACCTAAGGTTAAAAGAGAGGAGGGGAAAATGCCCGAAAAAATCCCTTTTTTGTAGCAAGCAGCCTTTGATGCAAAGCAGTGCGTTGTACACATTGATGTCTTGGTCGGTCTCACCAGGCATGATCAAGATTTTCTGCAGTGTTTGGGGAAATACTAACACGCCAAACTTGCTCTTAAGACCTATGCTGGATGTGCCAACCACAATTCCTATGTGACAGCGATGGCTACAAAGGCATGGCTCAAATTGTCAGGAAACTTCATATCCACACACATCCATGAAGAGAAGCTAGAAGGAAATTCCTGCTTCACCAGGTAAACCTATGACACAAGAATCAAAAGCCAAGAATAGAACTCAGTGTTCTGTCTGTATACTTGAGAAACACAGAGTACGAGGTCTGACAATTAACTTCTTGAACTCATCCTAGAAAAAGTGCTCCAGATCTCATTGCTGAGTTCCACTATGGTCACCTTCGAGGTCTTCCCCTGCGAAAGTTATGCACTGTCACCAGCATCTGGTCCACTCTTCAAAACAATTTTGGAACTCTTTTTTCTGGAATGGTCATCAGAACTGTCATCATATTACCCTTTGATGTCCTTCCTGAATGTCATCAAAATGTCTTCCTTTCAATATTTTCTTTGTCTTTAGGTAAAAAAAAAAAAAAAAATCATTGGGGGCCAGATCAGGTGAGTAGGGAAGGTGTTCTAATACAGTTATTTTTTACTGGCTAAAACCTCCCACAGACAGTGCCATGTGAGCTGGTGCATTGTCGTGATGCAAGAGCTAGGAATTGTTGGCCAAGTTTTCAGTTAAGATTTTCCTGTTTCTCTATTAAAATTTACTTGGTCTTCTGTGCTTCTCTGCCTTGCTCAGTCAGCTGATGATTATGATGCACAATTCAACAGAGTTTTGCAATGTTTTCATCAGTTCTGCTCCTTACTGGCTGCCCTGACCTCTCATCATCAGTGATGCTTTCTCTCCCCTCAGAAAAATGTTTAATTGACCAGGTGCAGTGGCTCACACCTCTAATCCCAGAACTCTGGGAGGCTGAGACTGGTGGATTGCTTGAGTTGACAAGACCAGCCTGAGCAAAGGCTAAACCCCGTCTCAAAAAATTGCTGGATGTTGTGGCAGGTGCCTGTAGTCCCAGCTACTGAGGAGGCTGAGGCAGGAGAATCTCTTGAACCCAAGAGTTTGAGGTTGCTGTGAGATATGATGCCACAGCACTCTACTGGGGGCAAGCAAGTAAGACTCTGTCTTGAGAAAGAAAGGAAGGAAGGAAGGAAAGAAAAAAGGAAGTAAGGGAGGGCGGCAGCGAGGAAAGAGAGAAGGAAAGAAAGAAGGAAAGAAAAGAAAAACATTTAATTTATTTGTACACTGCCATTTTCTTCGTGGAATTATCCTCATGAACTTGGACTAATGTGTCCCTGATTATACTTCCATTCTTGCCCAGTTTAATAAGGTTTGTCCATTGATCTAATTTAAGCTCTGACATTCTTACAACAGCACACAAAAACACACAACGACAATAATGAACATCACTCACCAAGATGCTGCCATGCATTGACACAAATGCAGCTTTGAGACACTGATATACCAAGGATATGGAACCTGACTGAGTTGTTGGTGCAGTGCTGCCAATATAAGGACAGGTGCCAAGTTTGCAAACTTAATTGTCAGACCTTGCATCGTGACAATGCACCAGCTCACATGGCACTGTCTGTGGGGAATTTTTAGCCAGTAAAAAATAACTGTATACCTTTGTATAATCCTTCACTTTACAAAGAAAGCAGCAAATCTTCTTTGTTGATTTTAATACCATATCATCAGCCTCAATCTAGGACACCTTTTATCTTTGCTCTGAACCAAGCAAAAATCTCTTTCCCTGTCAATGTCTCATTTTATCTAAGTTCTCTTTTTCTGCTCCTCACTCACGTGCACCCACATGCACACAGATATTTTCAGAGTCCTGTAATAGCCTCTTCCATTCAGCCGCAGAAAACTTTTCTTCACTGCCCAGGAAGTACAGCAGATGCTCAAAGATATTCTCTGAATGACACAGTGAACAGATGTATAGAATGAATGTGTGAAAGAGAAAATAAAAGGAAAAAAAATGAAAGAATAGACAAAATGAAAGAAAGGAGGAAGGGAGGAAAGTTGGTGAGTATATGGATTACCAAATTGATTTCAGAGAACCACAGAGTAACTTCATCTGTTAGACCACCAAGTCAGTGGGATTATAGGCCCCTCACAAAATATGGTTAACATGTGCTGCTTGGGCACCTGTTCCCTGAACTGCTCCAGGTCTTGGATCTGATTTCACCATGGTCCACCAGCAGCTGCCAAGTGCCAAATGCTTGTGGACACCTCTGGCCACAGCTAGCCACCCCCAGGAACAGGAGGTGAAAGGTCCCATGTGTCTTGAGTAATCTCAGGAGGCATGACTGGTCCAGTGTTTTCTTTTCATACCCAGATCCTTATTTTGAAAAAAATAAGTTTCCCAACCTCATCCACATCTCCTTTTTAATGACTTTACTTCCTGCACGTGGTTTTCAGCACAGTGTTATGAACAGTGAGCAGGGCTCGCTACCTTCAAAAAGTCAGTTCAGGAAGAAATTGCCTGCATTTTTTTGTGCCCCTTGCTAATCCAGGATCATTTACTGTAGTCTTTTATTATCAAAAATCAAAACAGCATCAACAGTAACAACAACATAAACAAAAATCCTACACTTGATTAATGTGGATTCAATAAGCCTTGGAAAAGGATGGAGTTTATGAGTTCAATGAAGCAGGCCTCCAGCATTTCCTGCACCCACCACGTCCATGTGAGAACACTGGCATCTCAGCTACCTGGTTCTTGTTCAAAGTTTTGTGTCATAATTATAGCAGCCAACTTTGAAAGTGTTGTTTTGCATATAACATTGATTCCAGGTTACATATTAAGTAAAGGGTTTTATTTTTGATATGTTTTATTTTCAACAATAAGAATCACAAAAAGTCAGGTGATTTTTTTCTACATGTGCTTGTACTAAGTATTACATATAAAACATGGTACTTCCTGGTCATAACAACCCTAAAGAAAGAGTTTAATTTTTAGTTTCATTTTACAGTAGGAAGGCTGAGTTAGGTGCCCAAGTTTAGCGAGCTGCTAGGTGCCCAGCTAGGCCTGCTGGCTCTGTGTCCATGTTCCCTTTGGGGTTACTGCTGCCATCCTAGTGCTCACCTGTGCTTCTGACCGGTGGCACAGACCAGATACTGGAGCCATGTGAAAAACTGTTCAAGATGCACCTGCTTCGTCTGCTAGGGTCAGTGGACGGTGCTGGCAAAGAGTTTGCTGGGAAAGCTGCTGTCCACAAACTTGTTAAAATGGGTTGTCTGCATGCTAGAAATAACATGCACAACACTTACACACAGTAGGGCTGACCATGAACATGTCCAGGAATGAATGAATGAACAAGTGAAGGGCAAAGTGGAACATGGACACATGTGAGGCTGCTCTGCTCCCACCTCCTACAAAACCCACAATATTAGATGTGCCAGTTATGATGACAGTAATTGAAAGCTATTGGAAGGGAGAAGTGTATTGCTAACCTCACCCTATACAGTCCGGAAGGGCTCTGCTTACACAGAACTGCAGGGAAGTTCCTGCCCTGGCTGGAGGTGACCTGGGAGAGGAGAGGGGATGAGTCAGGGGACAGTCAGGCCAGTTGGCTTTCCCCTCAATCCCCTCTGTGGCTGATACCAGCGCCACAGTTTTTCCCAAGCCCTCTTGACTACTACTCTCCGTTTGCTGAGGACACCAGGCTTACCACACTTCACGTGGCAACTCTGTACACATACTGCCTGGAGCAACCCACAAATAAACATCGAAAGAAAAAGGAAATGGCTCTGTCCAGACTGTTCTGTGGTTCCTTTGTTGTGAACAGGAAGTAATGCAACAGGGATGTGGGGGTAGCATGAGTCACTCGAGTAGGAAATGGCGAATATGGAGCAGGGGATGAAATCTCAATATAGTCTTCCCTGAGAATGATACAGTGCTGGTTCCCGTAACAAAGTATGAGGTCATGACCAAGAGTGTTACAGAAAGAGGCAATAGAATGTCACCCTATATTAACATGAAGGCATGTGAGTTGGTGTCAACTAGGCCATCACCATGAGACTGTGGCCAGCTTAGTCTCCACAATTTTCAGAAAGCTAGTTCACAAGGAGGATAAAATAATGGTCAAATGTTTAGAAAACAAGATAAATGAAATATCTGTGTTCTTCCTCATTGAATAAGTTAAACGACTTGGGCTTTTCGGTTTGGAGAAGTAACATAGCACAATTATAAATGATCATTTCCTCAATCTTTAGGGAACATAAATTAAAAAATGTTCTGAGGTTTCTGGCACTCAGGTCATGCTTTAGACCAGGCACCCGCAAATTTTTTAAACAGGGGGCCAATTCACTGTCCCTCAGACCATTGGAGGGCCAGACTATAGTTAAAAAAAAAAAAACTATGAACAAATTCCTATGCACACTGCACATATCTTATTTTGAAGTAAAAAACAAAATGGGAACAAATACAATTCACACCAACTCACGTGGCCCGTGGGCCGTAGTTTGAGGACCCCTGCTTAAGACCTTAATTTTTAATAGCCAGGGTTCACAGTTCTTGAGTATTTAACCAGAAGAGGTTTAAGAGTCCCATGAACTTCATCAGCATTATCTCTCTTGGCACCTCCCATCATTGGTGGCTGCCTTGCTAACAAGACTATGACGTTCCTGTGTAAACGCTCACTGTGTCCTCTCAGGCATCCCATAGTGGTTCAGTAATACTTGACTAAGCATCTCTGACCCTCAGCGAGGCCCTGGGAGGGCTTCAAAGGTACAGGACCTAGTCCCACCACAAATGGCATTGAGATACACCACTGTGCTAATACACTCAAATCACAGCCCAAAGGCATGTGCGGCCTGCTGGAAGGAGTCCAGATGGGCACAGAGGTGTGGATTCTACTTCTGTCCAATCTTATTAACTGGTGACTTGAACAGAACACTGCTTTTCCCTCCGCTTGGTTTTTGCTTTGAAAAGTTAGAAAAATTAACTGTTTGGGAATAAAGGCAACTACCCACGTGACTGTGCCCTTCAGTCAGCAAGCTGCCCCACAAGGTGAGGGGCCACCATGAGGGGCCCACAAGGCGAGGTGATGGCTCAGGAGTGACACAAGGGGACATCATTGGAATCATTCACAATAGCCAGGAAACCAGAAGGAGATCTCAGGACCAGACAGTTCCTGAAGGCAGTGACCAGGGAGTCTACCCTCACATATCATTTTCTTTACAAGGACAGTAATCAAAAACGCCCAGACTCTCTAGAATTAATGAGGTGACTGAGTATGCAACACAGTATCAAAGATTACAATGCGGAGGAAGGAAGGGAAAATTGGTGCTGCCATTAATATTATAATCTAGACGTTGGGTTGACTTGGACGATGCAGGAGGGTAAGATTTTTGACATTTATGGTTAAATGAGTCAAAATACTCATTGTTACAAAAAGAGAACATATCACCTATCTTAAGGTTTTAAGTCATTTCTACAGAGAAAATATCTGTGCACTAAAATTGTCATTAACTGGAAGTTGAAGGAGCGTGGAGTGAGTTGGAACACAGTACACTTTGATTTGCCAGGGAGCCTGTTTCCATCATTTATCCTGGCGAGAACATGAGGCCTGTTTTCTTTTACGGCAGCTGTTTTGACTGCTTAGCTTTTGTGTATAATCTGAACCAGGGCCTGTGTTGAAGACCTCATTCTTCATTCCAAGGAGATAGCAGAGAACTTCAATAAGCAAAAAAAAGTTGAAGGTCACAAAAGAGGGTATGTGTCTCATAACACATAAGCAGACACAATTGAAAGTGACAGATGACGTGAAACTCTCAGATTTCAGAATGGCGCTTACCGTAGAGGAGGCAGAGTTCTCCCTGGCCTGGGAGCAGAGGGGCCGCACCCAGGGAAGAGTCAACAGAACATGGGCACCTTCAGAGTCACGTGGAGTGCAGTGTTTCCAGCAACTTCTTAGAAAGATCCGCCAGCACTTTATGAATCATTTCACATCTCTAAGATGAGAAAAAACGTTAACAGCACAGACTGAGGCATAGGCCTTCCTGGGCCATTTTAAGAGAATGCTCACTTCAAAGGGACGGCCCAATAAAGTCAGTGTGCACACATGTGAGAAACCTGCTCAGATTTCCTTCGAGCCTTCAAAAAACCAAAAGCACTCTGTTTTCAAATTTGAAGTTTAAGAGCTTATTCTTGCAATCCCAGATCATGGTTCTCAGCTGGCCCAGGATCATTTGATTCTGACATCATTATCAACAACATACTTTGAGTCACCACCCTCAAACTCTTCACCACTGCTTCTGTTTTCTTCAACAATAAGTCTTTTCCTGTCCTTAGAAAACGATTCCTAGGAATTGCTCGACACCAAGTCTACAGTTTGGAAGGAGGGGGACAGAGGAACGTGAGCAGGCTGGAGAGCCCACCAGTAAAGTTAAGTTCAAGTGGTGTCATTCCACACTAATCAGAATAATGAGGTCAGAAATAGAAGAGGAAATGGCTTGGCTTTAAGTGCCCATTATCTGACGCCAATTGACACAGAAATGCTTAGGAAATTGGAAGTGCATGAGCCACAGGGTGGGGGCACAGAACTCAATATGGTCATTGTTATCCACCCCAATGTCAAGGTTTCCTGGGGAGGGGGATTTTCAGACACAAATTACAACCCTTATTAGTGAGTGTTGAAAATGATTCTGGAAACAAGTCTTTGTATAATGCTTCCAGAGGTGGGCAGACCAATGTTTTCACAGTACTTACCACAGTATATAAAATTAAGACCAAATGCCAGTAAACAATGCACTTTCTTTTCTGGGTGAATTATTCTTTCTAATAATGCAGTCGGTGTGAGATTGAATTTCAAGTCCACCTAGAAAGCTATATGAAAAATGAACAACTTGAGCTTTGCAGATTTAGTTTCATCAAAAATACCCTGAAATTTTCTTGGTCTACATATAGTGTCTTTGTCAATTTAACACAGTTAATGGCCAGGAATGTCAAAAGCCACGTGGTACTGGAAGGCGCATTTTCACTTCAACTGCCTTTCCGACACGTTTAGTTTAACTTCATCAGGGGGTTGATGCTAATTTCCTGAAGCAGTTTCCAGGGTCCTTGTATGAAAGGGAAAACCATTCCCACTCTTTTGGGACATATGGTTGTTATTATGTAAAAATTCTGTTGTGCCATTCTGATACTCCACCCCAACCCCCACACACATACCCCACCACCACATTTACAGAGAGGGCTGTGTTGCAAAGGCATCCACTTCTCAAGGCTTTCTAAGGCAAGTGTCAGCCAGAGCCTGCCCATTCATGGACTCAGCATCCCAGTCCTCACCCTGTTAGAGGGGCTCAGAGTGAGTCTGCATTTCCACCAGGTGCCCTGGCAGCCCAGAAAAATTGATCTGATGGAAGCCTTTATGGAAGACTCAGCTCAGACAGCTTGGCAGAACTCAGTAGAGCAGAGTGACTAGCAGAGCCTCAGCTTACTAGAAAGAAGCCCACCTGGGTCTTGGTGGCTACAGTGGGCACTCTGGAGCCAGCCTGCCTGACTTGAGTTCTCTGGCTCTAATGCTGTGGCCTTTGGAAAGTTACCTACCCTCTTCCAGACATCCAGTTTTCCCTTTTGTAAAATGGGCACCCACCTTTCAGAGCTCATGTGAGGGCAAAGTGAGGCAATAGACATAATGCACTTTGCAAAGTAACTGCATAGAAGGATGAGCAAATATAAACCCATGCCATTCCTTGCCTGTCTGATGGCAAGGAGTCCAATACCTACTTCGGAAACTGTTGTGAAGATGGAGGGTCAGGCATATTATCTTGTAGCACATCACCATGTAACAAGCACACAGTGACCGCCAACAGTGGGGGCCACCGCTATTACTGTTGTCAATCTATAATACTGACCAGGTGGCTAGTGACGAGGCACTTCATCTTGTGGGCATGGTCCCATGGACCCCAGAGAAGGCCAGCAGAGGACATGGGTTCTGAGCAAAGCCTCAGGGAAGGAGTTGAGCTCTGAGTCCAGGCAGCCCGGCAGAGACACAGAACACAGCAGGGTGGCCATGGGAGACCAGAGACAGGGCTGAGCACCCACAGCTGTTGCAGGTGCCTCTCTGCTAGTTACAGGAGTCAGACCATCATTAAATCTCCTTAGTATTCTATTCAGGTCTGATCAAACAGAATGATCAATAATAGGCCCTTAATAGGAAAGGGGAAGAGGCTGATTGGAGACCATGTCTGCTAAAGGAAGTGCCATCAATTGACCATCTGAATTAGTCAGCTTTCTCCAGAGTGATGGGACTAACAGTTGTACACAGATATCTCAGAGGGGGTTGTTAATGAGGATTGGCTCAGGAGACGTTGGAGGCTGAGAAGTCACAGTCTTCCATGTGGAAACTGGAGAACCGGGAAAGCTGTGGTGAAATTCAATCTAAGTCCAAACACCTGAGGACCAGGGTATATAAGAAGATGAAGGCCCATGACCCAGGAGCTCTGATGTCCACGGGCAGGGTTGGATGACCAGCCCAAGAAGAGACAGCACCCCTCCCGCCTGTGCCTCTTTTGTGTCAGGCCCTCCCTGGCTTGATGACACTGCCCACCCTGGTGTGCACGGGTCTCCTTTCCTCAGTCTACTGATTCTAATGTCTTACAGAAACACCCTCACAGACACACCCTGAAAAACTGTTTTACCACTACTCCACCTTTATCTATAACGGGTGCTCTGTCCTTGTCTGGAGCCCTCCAGGCCAGTGTCTGTCCCCCAGGCAGGCCCAGGAGCCCTGGTCCTTCTTCCTTATAATTGGCAGGGCCCAAGCACCCCTCAGGTCTGCCCAGGGGAGCGGGTCCCCTGTAACAGTATTTGCTTACAGAAACTGCAGAAATAGAAGTGGGAACTTGAAGTGATGGGGGGGGGGAGAAATCCTAGTGGCTGGGGGCAAGTTGTCTCTAACAATAAATCCAGAAACAAAATGCTCCACCCCCTCCCCTTGAAGATATTTAACACAATTCCTATTTTCCTTTCAAGGTGAGGTAATCCTACCGAGTCCTTAAAGAGCTACAGCTAGGCTCACACAGAGCAGTTCTACAGACTTTTATTTGTTAGAATCAATCCCTTTCCTGTCCCTGACCCTCCTGGGTGGCACAGGAGGCCTTGGCACACACCTGCACACGTGCAGCCTCCCAGACAGAGAGTGACAAGCAGCATCTTTCACATATGTGTTCTGTGCTAATAGATCTGATCTTCAAACAACCCAGAGGATTGGTCGTCTGCTCACTTTTCCAAGGCGGGCCCTGGGCTCTGCACCCTGAGCTGAGAAGCCCCCACCCCCCACCACCCGGCTCCCACTGCACACACCTCCCCACCTGAGCTGAGAAACCCCCACCCCCCACCACCCTGCTCCCACTGCACACACCTCCCCACCTGAGCTGAGAAGCCCCCACCCTGCTCCCACTGCACACACCTCCCCACATGAGCTGAGAAACCCCCACCCCCCCCCACCCCGCTCCCCCAGCACAAGATCGGAAGAGCGTGGGGGGGGGGAAGAGGGTGGT
>CAUYON010176877.1:0-14908 GCA_963573935.1 Arctocebus calabarensis
GGTTGTGGAGAGAAGGGAACACTTTTACACTGCTGGTGGGACTGCAAACTGATACAACCTTTTTGGAAGGAAGTATGGAGAACTCTCAAAGAACTCAAGCTAGACCTCCCATTTGATCCTGCAATCCCATTACTAGGCATCCACCCAGAAGGGAAAAAATCCTTGTATTATAAGGACACTTGCACTAGACTGTTTATTGCAGCTCAATTTACAATTGCCAAAATGTGGAAACAACCTAAATGCCCACCAACCCAGGAATGGATTAATAAGCTATGGTGTATGTACACTATGGAATACTATTCAGCCATTAAAAAAATGGAGACTTTACAGCTTTTGTATTAACCTGGATGGAAGTGGAACACATTATTCTTAATAAAGAATCTCAAGAATGGAGAAGCATGAATCCCATGTACTCAAGTTTGATATGAGGACAATTAATGACAATTATTGACATGGTGGGGGTGAGGCAAGGGGAGAGCAGAGAGAGAAAGAATGAGGGAGGGGTGGGGAAAGGAAGAGTAGAGAGAGGGAAAGAGCAAGTGGGGTGGTGTTTTGGTGTGTGCCACACCTTTTGGGCAAAACATGACTGTAAGAGGGACTTTACCCAACGAATGCAACCAGTGTAACATGGCTTCTTGTACCCTCAAGGAATCTCCAACAATAAAAAAAAAATCATCCTCAGAATATTTTTATATCTTTTTCCCAATGAGAAGAGACAACTCAGTGAACTCTAATTCACTGTGACATCAAAGTAAAATAATGCTATCATTTAAAATCAGGTTAAAACACACACCCTCTGCTATCCTTGTGCTAAATTGCCAAGTATTTGCATAATCAATTTTTACCTATTTTAAGTATTACTCAGACCTCTTTAGTTATAAATAAAATAAACCTAAATTAAGTGCACTGAGGCAAGGATAGGAGTCTACTGTTTCATAATCAAACATGAGGCATAATAAAAATTCAACTCTCTTTTTACCTTCACAGAATTAAAAAGGCTTAACATTTAATAACAATAATAGTGTTTAAGATAAGGACTAGAAACAATAAACACTTGTATATGTAAAAATAAAAATAAATAAAATAAATAAAAATTAAAAAAAATCAATTCTCAATAACAATTGATACATGGAACAACCCCAAACAGGGAATTAAAACATTAAAATAATGAAAAAATCAATATCTCTCTGCCAAACCCCAGCCTATTGACTTTTTCTTTCAGAACCATTTTTTCCACTAGATTTGGAGCAATAACCACTATAGCCATCAGTGGCCAATTCTTACCACTAGTAATCCAAGGCTTTCCACTTTCAACTCTGTTGAAAAATCCAAAAGGTAGGCTCTGACTTTCCAGCTGAAATCGTCTCCCTCTCCATCTCTGGAATCAATACTATACCCGGGGAGTGAAGATTTGCTATAATTAGCTCAACTTAATCAGGTACCCCAACTCTTGAACAAGTGTAGCCAGAGAGGCATAGATCTGGAAGCACCTATAAAAGACCTGATGGGTGAGGAAGTATTTCCCAAATGCAAGTGGAATACAGTAATAATGTAATAATATAGCAAAAAAAAATTCCAATATGTGTCAATTACCATGGTGCATGAGAAGCAATAAGAAAATATTTTCCCTAAAGCAAGTGAATAAATAAAAGAATGCTTACATGTCACTGTCTTGCTGCTGTATCTCCTACTTTTATTGTCTTAATGAAGCAATTCAGTATGATTGTCCTCCCTAAAGTTTATTCTGGTGAAGGTTTTATTTGTAGTGGAAATAACAAGCAAATAGACAAAGAAATCACCAGTAAGATAAGAAAGAGTCTCTTAATTTTGGTGACTTCCCCTATCAGTTAAAACTCACAAAACGTAAACTTGAGGATATTAAGATAACACACTAACCTTCAATAAATACACATAACAAATAATTACCTAACAAACTTTGAAAAGGCCAACATTTAGAGCCAGTGTTAGATATATAAGTTTGGGAGAATCAAGATTGCAGCTTCTCAAGAAATTAGAAAGTAAGAGTGTATTTCTGAAAGTTGGCAAAGTCAAATGAGCAAAACTGATTATTTTAGCAAAGAGTAGGATAAAATTTTGGGAAGTATGAGTCTGGACAGAACTTATTAATATTTTCCAGATCAGTCCTTGTACTTTTTATGCCTCTATTTTTTTCCACAGGTTAATTGCCAGCATCTCACATTAAGTACTTGTTTAGTAATTGTAGTCAGAATTGAAAACTCTTCATAAAATATTTTTATTCTCATTCCAGGTAAATAGTGGGCTGAACCTCTGTGCTCACTCAGAGTTAGACAACTTGCTTTGAAATGAGTTCATGTGACATTTATCACTTCTAGGTGAAAGTTCTAAGAACCAAAGAGCAATTGGCCACCCTCTCACTTTCTTTCCGTCACAGGGACTGGAAATTTTTTAGATAATAAGCAGCTGCTATGTAATCCTATGAACTTTTGAGCATGACACAGAGAGCTAAGCAGCTGAGGTCGTGAATGCAGGAAACAGAATTTTGTTTTAAAACACTGAGGCTCAGGGTTGATTGTTGCTACAACATAACCAGCCCATCCTGACATAATTATAGAAAAATAATTTTACAATACTGGCATTTAATAGTACAGGAGTAATGATAATAACTAATTAAGAATGAAAACTCAGGGTGGCACCTGTGGCTCATCAAGTAGGGAGCCGGCTGCTCATGTTGAAGGTGGCGGTTTCAAACCCAGCCTCGGCCAAACTGCAAAACAGAAAAATAGCCGGGCATTGTGGCGGCTGCCTGTAATCCCAGCTACTCGGGAGGCTGAGGCAAGAGAATCACCTAAGTTCAGGAGTTGGAGGTTGCTGTGAGCTGTGTGACGCTAAAGTTAGACTCTCTCTACAAAAAAAAAAAAAAAAAAATAGAATGAAAACTCACAGTAGATTTTTTAGGTTTTAGATCTACTAAGGGGTTTTTTTTTTTTGTAATTTTCTATATGTTTCAAATTGTCTTTAATGCCAGAGTGTTAAATAACCATCAAATAAACTGTTAAAAAGAAAATAATTATATTGAAAAATAAATAAGCCTAATAATGTTAAGACAGATACTTCCATTGAGACCTTTTATTTGTTATCAAACCTAACTCATTTTATTTGGATTATCATTAAATGTTTTCTTCAAATACAAATCTTTTGTTCTATTACACATATGGATATTTCAACATGTATGTGTGCCTTATGGATACAAAAATCATTTTCTGTATTTTGAAATATACTTAATGCACTGTAGGTATTCTTTTAATTCATGTGTCAGTACACAATAACATAACCAATTGCTTCAGTTTTATCATTGATAACAAAATCACATTTGTTCATAGTATAAGTAACCTTTTATGCAGTATCAAGAGGAAATATTAATAAACACAAAATGTGCTTTCTATTTTTACCTTTTTTTTTAAAGAAGGTATCAAAATATAGAACAGAATAAAGGACTGCCTAATGAAAAAATAGCTTTCCTTCAAAATAATAGCCAATATTTTGGGGCACCTATTTTGTGCTGAAAACTAGGACAAAATATTATTTGTCCTTTACAGAAAACATCATTGCCCCATCGTCTATAGGAGGAAACTGGAGCCTATTCAAATAGGTTTTAGTAACTAGTGTAGTGTCACATGGTCAGAGAAGGCAAAACTGGGATTCTCACTCAAGCCTATCTGATGCCACAGATGAATGTATTAATAAACTGTGGTATACATACACCATGGGATATTATGCAGCCTTAAAAAAAGATGGAGACTACCTCTTTTATGTCTACATGGATGGAGCTGGAACATATTCTTCTGATTAATGATTCTCAAGAATGGAAGAAAAAGTATCCAATGTACTCAGTACTATTATGAAACCAATTTATAATTAATCACACTTTCATAAGAAAGATAAATCACAACTATAGGCCAAGATGAAGGAAGGAAAAGGAGAGGAATGGGAGGGAAAGGGGAAGATTCAATGGAAAGAGGGTAAACAGTGGGACCATTCCTGTGGTTCATATTGCAAGGGAACATGTCAAATCTATTAACTATAGACTAGAGTATAAATGTCTTAACACAATAATTAAGTAAATGAAGTGAAGACCATGTTAACTAGTTTGATGTAAGCATTCCTAATTGTATATAAAATCAGTACATTATATCCCATAAAGGCATCAGTGTAAAAAATATACATTATTTTTCAAATGTTTTAATAGCTAAAGAATCCAATAAATAAAACATTTATGTTTCAAAAGAAAAAGTTTTTAACAATCATATCCCACTGTTTTCTTTAGAACTACATAAGCCTAAGTATGCTGCAATTTAAATGAATTTTCCCATTTTTGAAATTATTTTTTAATAAAGTTTAAGACTGGATGATATTTAATGTTGACATGTACAATAACAATAATTTCCAGGGGTAAGATCACTTTTGATTTTTAAAAGCACTTGTCAAAACTTTTTCTAGCTAATCATGCATTCCTTCAGTCATTTCTCAAAAGGCAATGACTCCTTGTTCCATGAAACAATTTGACGTTTCCTGAAAGCTTCATATGTCCTACTTCTCCCACCAATGAAACTTTCATGTTGCCTGAGCTCAGGGACCACCCTCAACTTCTCAGGTAGATGGCACGTGCCTTATTCAGTGTGATGGATGGATGTCCAGATCCTGGCTCTATGTTTATTCCCTTTTCTTCCCATCCCCAGACAAAAAACCTTGTAATAATAGGGGTTACTTATACCTGTTTTGGTCAATCTAAGCCTAGACTTGGTGTCAGGCAGGTAATCGAAGTTTAATAGCAAGTCTCTGAAGGAATGACAGAAGGCTCCCATTCCATGTGCTTCCCACTACTTCAATGTTTTACCAACGAAAAATAAATCTGAGTTTGTTCATATGTCCAAGTTTGGAAATGCTAGGTCTATCAAACACATCTTTTAAAAACCATTTTTCTGCTATGGCTATTTATAGTTAGATACACATATTTAAATTTAATGTACAAGAATGTTTATATTTAAGTATGTTTATGCAGAGGGAAACAAAAAAATGTATACATATTCTTTTTTTTTTTTTTCCTGAGATGTAGTCTCATTGTGCCACCCTCGATAGAGTGCTATGGCTTCATAGTTCACAGCAACTTCAAACTCTTAAGCTTAAGCAATTCTCTTGCCTCAGCCTCCCAACAATGCCCACCTTTTTTTTTTTTTTTTTTTTTGTAGAGACAAAGTCTCACTTTATCACCCTCACACAGCTCACAGCAACCTCCAACTCCTGGGCTTAGGCGATTCTCTTGCCTCAGCCCCCCAAGTAGCTGGGACCACAGGCGCCCGCCACAATGCCCAGCTATTTTTTGTTGCAGTTGGGCCAGGGTCAGGTTCAAACCCACCACATGGGGCCAGCGCCCTACTCACTAAGCCACAGGCTCAGCCTGAAAAATGTATATATATTCTAAAAGATGTTATCTACGTATTACTTTTCAAAGTTGAACTGAAGATACCCTTACCAGTCAAATGTACCTACACATGTTAATCACATCCTTATTACCTGAAATTTATACACTTTTTGGGAATGATCAATTTTACTTCCAATAAGATCTCTTAAAATGTGTATACATTTTTTTGGCACTCCTGGTATATCAAACATATAAAAATACATTCTAAATTAGGAATTGTCAAATAGTGACAATAGAATCACCACAATTTTGCCAAATGCAAGATAGTGATATAATCTTATGAAATTTTTACACTGAGCTCTTTGAAATAGTGACTTGAGTTGCATACCAAAATTCTGAAAACATCATTGTCAACATGTAAACATATTTCCTGACCCAGGAGAAATGTTTATGGGTTTGACAATTTCTAAAACACACACACACAAAAATGAAAATTCATTTAAAATTGTGGAATCCATGTTATTAAAAATTAATAGAGGAGAGTAGAGAGTGTGTAATGTGTGTGTGTCTGTGTGTCTGGGTTTACTAAAGTCTTATGTATGTTTGGAAACTAAGATTTTTGAATGTGACAGCATTTAGCAGTAGTACATGAAAACAGGATATATTTCTAATATTGACACCTGCATTTCAGCCAGTTGGAAGCATTTCAGTTAGAAGTGAAATGAGGTCTGGTACATGGTAATACAAATTATAAAAGGAGGACATTAAGCTTTTTTAAGCAATCTGAATTTGGTTTGGTTATGTGAGTTTGGGGACAAAAATTAATGTCAGTTTTGGAAGAGTGTAATGCCACCTATCTGTTAAAACTCCTCTATTGAGTTGTTTTTTCCTAGTTTATTAAATAAAAAATACAGTTCTTAGTTGTTATTAATGGACTTTTTAAGACATCATGGGTAATTTAGCTAGAAGTATGTATTCCTGGAAACAAAGTATTAGGAAGAGTACGATAGGGGAAGGAAAACTATCTTCTGAACGTAGAACTATGCATGCATAGTCCATTTTCTAGTTAAAGTGCCAAGAAAAAATATTAAAAAGAATTTTATTCATATGATAAATGTATTCTAAATTCTGAGGTCATAGTGAACAGAGGTGAACATATAGACAGGGAAAAATATTATTTGAACAACCAATTTATATTACCTCATAGTAAAGCAAAATAAGATAGACTTTTTGAAATTCTAAGAAAAAAACTTAAAAGAATTTTTTAGCAATCAACAGAGATGAACAGGAAATTTACAATAATGCTCACAACATATAAAAAAAGGAATTATGTTGTCATATTATAGAATATTGTCTTTACTTACTAGTTAATAGAAAATTATTTCAATGGATTTCTTACACAAGGGGTTTTGTTACTCTAATAGACATGTTTTAAAGACTGATTCATTTTTATTACCATTTAATAATTAAAAACATTAATTTTTCTCTGCAAACAACTTGGCTTGAACCACATACATTTTGATATGTGTAATATTATGTTTGTCTTCCAGAAAACCATACAGAACTTCTAAATTCTGCTTTCAACTAAAAATTATTTAGAAAAGTAATATTCCAATGAGCTTTTTAGTTTCTCTTCTTGTTTATTGAAACTTTGGGCTTATTTTAAAGTTTTATTGATTTATTTATTATAAAATGTAATATATATCTTTCCAAATTTATTGAAATTTTTATTATGGCTCAGTGTGCCATCAGTTTATTTAGAATTCTCTAATATTAAGAAAGTATATTTCATTTGTCTTATATATAAAATATGACAAATATATGCTAACATATATTCAGATATATAGCTCAGATTCTATAAATGCTTACTTTTATTCCATTTTTATTCTATTAAATTTGTCAACAACTAAGAGTATAGAAGTCACCTACTACTCTTTTGATTCTGTCATTTCTTCAAACATATGTTTAATATATTTCCCTAGACTTTATATATTTTCAATCTAGCCTTTTTTAAGCAAAAGATTCAATTAGTTAACTTTTAACTTAAGTTTGTTTGGCTATCCTTCACTATTAACCATTCCTTCTCACTATTTTAGATGTGTTTATTGTACAAAGACTATATTTTGATTTAGATTTTCTGCTCAAATTGATAGTATGGAAGTATATCATTTAAATGTGTGAAAATTCTAAATTAAATAATATAACTTTCATTTTATTGCTATCTTGTAAATACTGATGTTTTCTTTTATTTTAATATGTACTCATTTTAAGCATAGATTATTTTCATCACATATACCAATGTCTACCATTCAGTTGCAAAAAATATAATATAATTCCTATTTGATGACTCCTCTTATGGAAGACAGGAAAATTAACATACCATCATTTCTTTTCTTTCTAAGATAACCCACCTATATCTCTATTCCAAAAGACACAAGTTATAATTTTAGAGTCGAATTTTACTTTTTCTTAAAGTTAATTACACATTCAAAAATAATAACATGGGCTCAGTGCCCATAGCACAGTGCTGACAGCGCCAGCCACATACACTGAGGGTGGTGGGTTCAAACTCAGCCCAGGCCAGCTAAACAACTGCAACCAAAAAATAGCCAGGTGTTCTAGTGGTCGTCTGTAGTCCCAACTGCTTAGGAGGCTCAGGAAAGAGAATCACTTAAGCCCAAGAGTTTGAGGTTGCTGTGAGCTGTAATACCACGGCATTCTACTAAGGATGACATAGTGAGATTCTGTCTGAAAATAATAATAATAATAATAATAACATGACTTCATTCTCATTTATAATGAGAAATGATAGAACAAAGTCCCCTTTGATGACCTAAGCTAAACACATATCTTCTACAAGAAGGTAACTTTTCAAGTTGATGATCATCTATACAGATATGTGTTTTAAATTTAGATACTTTTTTTTACCTGATACACCTATCAAATTTTATAAACATTTCTATATCCATATAATATGCATTATAATTGTTTCTTTCTGGTCTTCTGTTTTCTTTGTTTCCATTTCTGATGAGTCTTCTTTTTGATCCAATAGATTAATATATCCAAAGAAAGAATGGCTGTTGTGCTACCTTAAGCAGTTAACTTTTCCAGAGCAGGAATTGTCAAATATAGTAAATATTTTTAAAAGCTTTGCAGAGTGTGGTGGCTCAGGACTATAATCCAAGCACTCTGGGAGGCTAAGGCAGGTGGATTGCTTGAGCTCAGGAGTTCAAGACCAGTCTGAGCAAGAGCAATATCCCATCTCTACTAAAAATAGAAAAAAAACCCAGCTGGGTGTCTTAGCAGGTGCCTGTAGTCCCAGCTACTTGGGAGGCTCAGGCAAAAGAATTGCTTTGAGCCCAAGAGTTTGAGGTTACTGTGAGTGATGATACCATGGCACTCTACCCAAAGTAAGACTGTGCCTCAAAAAAAAAAAGTTTTGCAAGTCATTAGGTGTCTTTTTGCAATCACTCAACCTCACCTTTCTAACACAAAATAAGCCATGGGCAATATGAAAATGAAGGAATTTACCTGTGTGCCAATAAAATTTTATTTATAAAAGCAGGAAACGGTAGGATACTGCAAATGCAATCCTAAAAGAGAAATTGATTGTTTAGATGCCTACATCCATAAAACAGAAAGAAAGTACATCCACAACCTAATGAATCATCTTAAGGAAATAGAAAAGGAAGAACAATCTAATCCCAATTTAACAGAAGAAAAGAAATAAGCAAAATTAAATCAGAAATAAATGGAATTGAAAACAAAAGAATCATTCAGAAACTCAATGAAACAGAAAGTTAGTTATTTGAAACAATAAATAAAAATGATAAACCTTTGGCTGGATTAATTAGAAACAGACAAGTAAAATGTCTAATAGCCTCAATCAGAAATGGAAAAGGGGAAATAACAAAGATATCACAGAGATAAAAGAGATTATCTCTGACTATAAGAAACACTATGCTCAGAACTTTGACAATGTGGAAGAAATGATTCAATACCTGGAATCACACCATCTCTCTAGACTTAACCAAGAAGAAATAGATCTCTTGAACAGGCAAATATCAAGCACTGAGATTGAAGAAACAATAAAAAAACTCCCAACACACACAAAAACCCTTGGCCAGGTGGCTTCACACTAGAATTCTATCAAACCTTTAAAGATGAGCTTGTACCTGTACTGCAGAAACTATTCCATAACATTGAGAAGGAAGGAATCTTTCCCAACATGTTCTGTGAAGCAAACATTACCCTGATACCCAAACCAGAAAAGGATCCAACTGAAAAGGAGAACTACAGACCAATTTCACTAATGAATAAAGATGCTAAAACACTCACCAAAATCTTAGTCAATTGATTGTAGCTACACATTAAAAAAATTATACATCATGATCAAGTAGGCTTCATCCCGGGGATGCAAGACTGGTTTAACATATGCAAATCCACAAATGTAATTCACCATATCAATAGAAACAAAAACAAAGACCATATGATCCGCTCAATAGATGCAGAAAAAGCATTTAATAACATTCAGTATCCTTTTCTAATTAGAACACTTAAGAATATGAGCATAGGTGGCACCTTTCTTAGACTGATTGAAGACATCTACAACAAATCCACAGCTAATATCATACTGAATGGAATAAAACTGAAAGCTTTTCCTTTTAGAACTGGAACCAGATAAGGATGTCCTCTATTACCAGTAGTATTCAACATAGTGCTGGAAGCTCTAGCCAATCCAATCAGACACGAGAAAGAAATAAAGGGCATCCAAATGGGGACAGAGGAGGTCAAACTCTCACTCTTTGCTGATAATATGATCTTATACTTAGAGAACCCCAGAGACTCAATCACAAGTCTCCTGGAAGTGATCAAGAAATACAGTAATATGGCAGGATATAAAATCAATGTCCACAAATCAGTAGCCTTTGTATATGCCAATAACTGTCAAGTTGGAAAGCTAATCAAAGAGATAATTCCCTTCACCATAGCTTCAAAGAAAATGAAACACCTAAGAATATAACTAACAAAAGAGGTGAAGGACATCTACAAAGAAAATTATGAAATCCTTAGAAAAGAAGTAGCAGATGATACTAAGAAATGGGAGAACATACCATTTTCCTGGCTGGGAGGAATCAACATTGTTAAAATGTCTATACTACCCAAAGCAATCTACAGGTTCAATGCAATCTCCATTAAAATGCCATCATCCTACTTCCAAGATTTAGATAAAATAATTCTTGGCTTCTTATTGAACCAGAAAAATACCCATATAGCCAAGGCAATTTTTAGTAATAAAAACAAAGCCAGAGGCATCACTCTACCAGACTTTAGGCTACATTACAAGTCTGCAAAGACCAAAACAGCATGGTATTGGCAGAAAAATAGAGACATTTGTAACCGAATAGAAAACCAAGAAAGCAGTCTTTTGTAGCCATCTGATCTTTGATAAATCAAACAAAAGCATTCGGGGGGGAAAGAATCACTATTAAATAAATGGTGCTGGGAGAAATGGATAACCACATGTAAAAGAAACTGAAACTGGACCCACACCTTTCACCACTCACAAAAATTGACTCAAGATGGATAAAAGACTTAAATCTAAGGCATGAAACAATAAAAATCCTAGAAGAAAGTGTGAAAAAATATCAAGAATGTAGGCCTGTAGAAATATTTTATGAAGAAGACTCCAGTGGCAATTGCAACTATAAAAATAAACAAATGGGGGAAAGACTGGGAGAGAAACGGAGAGAGCTTCTCTCTCCCCACTAGAATTTTCTCCCTCTAACAGATGCCTTAATGTTTTCTGTATTCTTTTCTTTCAATAAATTCTGTCTTACAAAAAAAAAAAAAAAAAAAAAAAAAAAATAATGAATGGAATTGACAGAAAGGGAATTTATAATACAGATGATAAAGATAGTAAAAGGAATGGATGAGAAATGGGAAGACAGAAACAAAAGTCAGATGAGAAATAAGTAGACTATAGAAAGGATAGGGCAGAGCTTAAGGAAATGAAAGGCATTATCAGGGAATGTAAAGATGCAACAGAAAGTATCAAAAATAGGTTAGACCATGGAGAAGAAAGAACCGCAGAGCTAGAGGATAGTTTTCCAGTTAACCCAGGTTAAAGACATAGAAAAGAAGAGAGAGAAAGCAGAACAGGCACTTAGAGAACTATGAGACTTCATGAAGCATTCAAACATACGAATAATAGGGATTCCTGAAGGGAAAAAATACGGAAGCCTTACCGGAGACTATCATAAATTAAAACTTCCCATGTTTTACTAAAGACCCCAAAACTCCCTTCAGATGGATAGTAAACCCCGGGTCATCTCAACTCAAACAGAACTTTCTCCAAGACACATTGTAATGAACCTGTCCAAAGTCAAAATGAAAGAAACAATTCTGCAAGCAGACAGGAGTAAGCACCAACTGACCTACAGAAGCAAAGCCATCAGGATGACAGCAGACTTTTCAACTGAAACCTTCCAAGCCAGAAAAGAATGGTCATCCACCTTCAACATTCTTAAACAAAACAATTTTCAGCCCAGAATTATGTATCCTGCTAAACTAAGCTTCAAAATTGATGGAGAAATCAAATCTTTTGCAGATACACAAGAACTGAGGGAACTCACCACAAGAAAAGCTCTATAGGAAATACTTAGACCTATTCTTAACACTGACCATCACAATGGACCATTAGCAAAGTAAACACTCAGAAGCTTTAACCAAACTTAGCTTCCACAATAGCACAAGGGATAAAACTAACATATACAAGTTCATGAGCATAATTTGCCATATCAACAGAAGCAAAAGCAAAGACCATGTGATCTTCTCAATAGATGCAGAAAAAGCAGTTGATAAAATTCAGGATTCTTTTCTAATTAGAACACTTAAGAATTTAGGCATAGGCTTGGTGCCTGTAGCACAGTGGTTATGGTGCTGGCCACATCCACTGGGGCTGTTGGGTTCAAACCTAGCCCAGGCCAGCTAAACAACAATGACAACTGCAACCAAAAAATAGCTGGGCACTGTGGTGGGCGCCTATAGTTCCAGCTACTTGGGAGGCTGAGGCAAGAGAATCGCTTAAGCCCAATAGTTTGAGGTTGCTGTGAGCTGTGATGCCACAGCTCTCTACTAAGGGTGATATAGTGAGACTCTGTCTCAAAGAAAAAAAAAATTTAGGCATAAGTGGCACATTACTTAATCTACTTGAAGCCGTCTAGGATAAACCTACAGCTAATATTATACTATATGGAGTAAAACTGAAAGCTTTCCCACTTAGAACTGGAATGAGACAAGGTTGTCCTCTATGGCCCCTACTACTCAAAGTGTTCAAAGTTCTAGCCAATACAATCAGGCAAAAGAAGGAAATAAAGGGCATCCAAATGGTGGCAGAGGAGATCAAACTCTTGCTCCTTGCCAACGATATGATCTTATATTCAGAGAAAGACTCAATCACAAGACTCCTGGAAGTGGTCAAAAAATACAGCAATATCTCAGGATATAAAATCAATGTCCAGGCTTGGTGCCTATGGCTCAGCGGGCTAAGGTGCCAGCCATGTAAACCTGAGCTGGCGGGGTCGAATCCAGCCTGGGCCCGCTAACCAACAATGACGGCTGCAACTTAAACAAAAATAGCCGGGCGTTGTGGCGGGCACCTGTAGTCCCAGCTACTTGGGAGGCAGAGGCAGGAGACTCGCTTGAGCCTAGGAATGGGAGGTTGCTGTGAGCTGTAATGCCACGGCACTCTACCCAGGGCGACAGCTTTGAGACTCTGTCTCAAAAAAAAAAAAAAAAAAAAAAAAAAATCAATGTCCACAAATAAGTAGCCTTTGTATATATGCCAATAACAGCTAAGATGAGAGGGTAAATCAAGGACACAATTCCCTTCACAGTAGCTTCAAAAAAAAAAAATTAAATACCTAGGAATATAAATAACAAAACAGGTGAAGGACCTCTACAAAGAAAATTACTAAATTCTAAGAAAATAAATAGCGTAGAACATCATCAAATGGAAGAACATACCCTGCTCACAGCTGGGAAGAACTAACATTGTGAAAATATCTCTACTACCCAACGCAATCTACAGAGTCAATGCAACCCCCATTAAAATACCATCATTATACGTTCAAGATTTGGAGAAAATAATTCTTCATTTTGTATGGAACCGGAATAAACCCATATAGCCAAGGCAATTCTTAGTAATAAAAACAAAGCTGGGGATATCACTCAATCAGACTTTCAGCTATACTACAAGGCCATAGTGATCACAACAGCATGGTATTGGCACAAAAATAGACACATTGATTGGGCAGTGCCTGAGGCTCAAGGAGTAGACACATTGATTGACATTTGGAATCTAATAGAAAACCATGAGATGAAACTAACATCTTAGAGCCACATGATCTTTGATAAACCAAACAAGAACTTACACTGGGGAAAAGAATCCCTATTCAATAAATGGTGCTGATGGCTCAGCACCTGTGGCTCAACGCGCTAAGGCGCCAGCCACGTACACCTGAGCTGGTGGGTTCAAATCCAGCCTGGGCCTGCCAAACAACAATGACGGCTGCAACCAAAAAATGGCTGGGTGTTGTGGCGGGTGCCTGTGGTCCCAGCTACTTGGGAGGAGGAGGCAAGAGACTCGCTTGAGCCCAGGAATTGGAGGTTGCTGTGAGCTGTGATGCCACGGCAGTTTATCCAGGGTGACAGCTTGAGGCTCTGTCTCAAAAAAAAAAAAATGGTGCTGGGAGAACTGGATAACCACATGTAAAAGACTGAAACTGGACCCGCACGTCTCACCACTTACAAAAATTGATTCAGGATTGATAAAAGATGTAAATCTAAGGCATGAAACAATAAAGGTCCGCAAAGTAAGTGTGGGGAAAACACTTGAAGATATCAGCCTGGGGAAAGATTTTATAGAGACTCCCGTGGCAATTGCAACAACAACAAAAATAAACAAATGGGACTTAATTCAACTGAAAAGCTGCTGTACAGCTAAGGAAACAACAAACAAAGCAAAAAGGCAACATTCAGAATGGGAAAAGATATTTGCATATTATGAATCGGACCAAAACTTGGTAAGTAGGATCTATAGAGAACTCAAATTAATCAACAAAAAAAGACCCAACAATCCCATATATCACTGGGCAAGAGACATGAATAGAACCTTCTCTAAAGAAAACAGACAAACAGCTGACAAACATGAAAAATTGCTCATTGTTCCTAATCATCAGAGAAATGCAAATCAAAACCTCCCTGAGAGGCTCGGCGCCTGTGGCTCAACGGGTTAAGGCGCCAGCCACGTACACCTGAGCTGGCGGGTTCGAATCCAGCCCCCGGGCCCGCCAAGCAACAATGAGGGCTGCAACCAAAAAATGGCTGGGCGTTGTGGCGGGCGCCTGTGGTCCCAGCGACTTGGGAGGCAGAGGCAGGAATTGGAGGTTGCTGTGAGCTGTGATGTCACAGCACTCTATCCAGGGTGACAGCTTGAGGCTCTGT
>CAUYON010176879.1:0-30499 GCA_963573935.1 Arctocebus calabarensis
GGCATTGTGGTGGGCACCTGTAGTCCCAGCTACTCGGGAGGCTGAGGCAAGAGAATCGCCTAAGCCCAGGAGCTGGAGGTTGCTGTGAGCTGTGTGACGTCACAGCACTCTACCGAGGGCGATAAAGTGAGACTCTGTCTCTACCAAAAAAAAAAAAAAAAATTCAAGTGGGTAAAATACTAATGGAAAAGCAAAACTTAAAAGTTTTGGGGGACAGTATAGAAGGATATCTTTATTACTTCTGAGTAGAGAAAGATTTCTTAAATGAGACACATGCACAAACATACACGCAAAGAGGGAAGAGAAATACTGATACTTTCAATTCCATTAAAATTTGAAACTGTTCAATGAGAAGCTTCATAAGCAAAATTAAAATACAGGAAGACTGAAAAAATGTAATTGTATATACATTATAATATATATGATAGGATATATAGTATAATATTTGCTATTCATTTTAAAACAATTCCTACAAATCAATAAGAAAAAAATCTGAAAAGAAAAATGGACAAAATTTCAAAGAAGTGATCGACAAAACATGAAAAGTAAATGTCTGGTAAACATGAAGGGATGTTCACATATATAATTGGAAACATGTAAATTAAACCATGATGAGCTAATATTCTATACTATTAGTGTAGTGAAAAATAAAGACAGTTAATACCAAGTATTGGCAAGGGTATGGAGAAATGGAAATTATCATTTATGGCTGTTAAGTTTATATCAATAGAGTAATTTTAGAAAGAAATTTGTCAGTAGTTAGCAAAATTGAAGATCTTTCCACTCTTTGATCTGGTAATTCCACTTCTAAACAGAGATGATAGTCTCCTTATTATACAACCCAATGGTGCAACGCACCTACCAATTAGGATTCACACCTTCTTTAATCAGAATGAAGGTTTCTCATGAACAACAGCTACATCTGTATTGATGAAAATATGTAGAATATCAGCCCTACTTCTAGGAATATTCCCTAGAAACTCTACATGTTTGATATGCAGAGGGAGGAGTGTAGAAGAATTTTTATTGCAACATTGTTTGTAAAAAACTGTAATAACTTTAAGCAATCTTACGATCCAGAAAAAAGACGATAGATACATACATTTTGGTCTATTATTCAATAGAATAATATGGCAGTGAAAAGAGATGAACTAGGATTATTTGAACCAAGTTGATAAATCTCAGAAACCTAAGGATTAGGGAGATAGTCATGTAGACGGACGTTGTCTCAGTCCATTCAGGCTACCAGGTCAACATCCCATAAACGTGGTTGGCTTATAGACAACAGAAAGTGATTTTTCACAGTCTGGAGGCTGGGAAGTGCATGGTCAAGGGGCCAGCAGATTCCAGGTCTGGTGACGACCTGCTTCTTTATAGAGGACACCTCCTCGCTTCCCTCACGTGGTGGGAGGGACAAACACCCCCCTGGGGGCTCTTTTATATGGGCCCTACTCCCATCCATGTGATCTAAGCCCCCCAAAGTCTTAATACTTAATATCAGACCATAGCAAATATGTACTGTAAGTTGTCATTTAAATAAAATTCGAACCTTACAAAACAATACTGTGTTTCCATGTAATAATGGTGGGAGATGTGTAGGAATGCCCATCAACATTCAGAATATTGGTTATTTCTGGAAAGGGGGAAAGGGGCAGGATGGTGGTGGTGTAGGCTACAACCCGTGGGCTTGCTTCTTCACTGAGGTGGAGAGTGAGCACGAAAGATGGCCAGGATTTGACAGGCTTGCTGATGGGTCCCTGATGCTCAGTGTGCCATCTTTTGTTTTTCTGTGTGATGGAAATATTTCACAAGCTAAAAACAAAAACGAACTAGATAGTGAGATATGGGTCAATTTTCACTGGTCTCTGTCTCTGGGCAGATGACTGTTCATGCTGAGTACTTTCTTGCTTTTGGTCATTTGCCCAGTGCCTTTCCAGCCTCAGAGCCACATGCCTTCTGAGTGAAAGCTCTTCCCCTTTGCAGCCCTCACCAGGAGGGTGAGGCTAGAACTCTGGTTTGTGGTTCTTCACTCTGTAAACCCGCCTCTCTACCTCCCCTGTTCCTCTCAGAGATACCAGTGCTTGAACTTGGGACATCATTACAGATTGCTCCAGGGGGTTGGTTATTACATTCTTTACTAACTTGCAGTGTCAACCTGTTCCCCTCCTCAGCCAGCCTCTGCAAACCTGCCCTGAAAACAAGTGGTGCCTTTCTTGGGCATCCTACCTGTGAAGCTCTGCTATGCCCATGGATTGACCTTCATCCAAAGCATATGACCCAGGTAATGGCTGTGACAACACCGAAAGCCTCGGACTTTGGAGGAAAGGACTGCACATCAGTGCTTCATTTAAAAGGCAATTACCTCTGAGGAGGCACACTCACTGCCTCTGAGGATGTTTCTTAAGCCCCCATTAATTTCCTCCGTAGGTAATCCTTCACCTAGCTTTCTAGAATATCATCCAATCTCTTCTGCCATTTCTTTTGAAGTGAGTTAGACTTAGCAATGTTTACAACCAAATGGAAATAATTGGTTCATTTCTTGAACTATTATAATTTAGAGATTCTGTCCTTTGGGTGATTAGAAACGGATACAAAATTACAGAATTTCTGGTTGGTGGTGGCAAATATGAAGTACTGACATTTTTGCTTGAGAAGTCTCTCAGCCCCTTCTCCGAGCATCTGGGGTGAGCTGAGGAGTTGCGTGTGTGGAGTGTACAGGGTCTAGGAGGCCAAACGTAGGCTCTGTAGTTGGTCTGACCTCACTTTGAATCTAGTTGTATAAACAGGCAATTTATTTTACCTCCCAGAGCCTGAATTTCCTCATTTACAAAGTGAGGAAAATGCTGCTTCCCCTAAGGAGTTGGGTCAGCATTAAGCAAGAGGGCACGTACGTGGCTGCTAGAGCAGGACAGGGAGCCTGTCTCCTTCCTTCCTTTTCCCCAGCCCCTCACTTTCCACCCCCACACTCAAAGATCTGCCCAAAGCCCAGTGTGCTGAAATTCTCATTCCCGTCCTCACTCAGTCAACTCTGCTCTTAGGGCGATGTGGACTGGGGCAGGGGTGAGGGAGGAGTGTTGTGGGAGGCTGGTGGGAAATCAGTGTGGAACATGGGTGGAAAAGGAGGCCGTGGGTAATCTCACTGTTAGGGTGAATCGTGCTTGATATTCCTCTGTTTCCAGCATTGTTTTCTTTTGTTTTGTGTGGTTTTAAGTCCATCTCCATCTGTGAAATAAAAGGCTCTCTTTGTTCCAGTTTCAGGTGTGGAGAGGGTTATGGGGGCAGGGAGCTTTCTCAGCTCTGCACCACGTGATTCAGTCATTCTGTCTTCATCCACACCCATAGCCCAAAAAACTCGGAAAAGAGAAGCCCACGCAGGCCTTTGTTTGGCCACTTGGGAGACAGCTGAGTGGGGCACAACTTCACCGTTCTCTTGTTGAGGCGAAGGGAACATTCTCAGAGTCACTGGAGTGTCATGTCGGGGTGGGCCCTGTTTTCTGAGTTACTACCTGTTTGGCCTAGAATGAACCTCTCAGCTTTACTGAGTTGGCTTCCTCATCCGTAACAGGCAGGGCATCATTCTGTCCTGGGCCTACCATTTATAAACCATAAAGTGATGTGCCAATCTCAAACATTCACACTGTTGCTACCAGCCTGGACAGATTCTTCCTCCTGGTAAGAGGAATGTGAACTGGCCATCGTTTGCGGCAGGACATGAAGCAATATCCTCACCTAGTTAACATCGTGTTCGGTACATTCGGCTCCTCTTCGGTTCATGTCAACAAAGCTATTATTTTGTGCACCATTTCCTTGCAGGCTGGAAGTTTGGCTAGATTTAATCACTGGCTTCGAGCTGGAAAGGTGGGGTGACTCAAGGCTACAGGGGCCCGGGCTAGGGTGATGTCGTAGAAGACTGTGCCATGGCTAGAATTCATGTTTTGATTTATTTTTTTCATTTTTCCTTGGGCTACTTTTAAAACCCCAAATGATGAGAATCATCAATCAGATGAATATTGGCTTTCCGGCTGTTTTCACAGAACACCTCAATCGTTGTTTATGTCCTCGGGGTGTGCGTTGCTTGGTGTCCTGAATCTAGGCGGTAACAAGTCAGAGAAAGTCCCGGACATATCTATCTCATTTCCCTGAAAAGCTCAGGAGTCCCAGGGGTGTCTCACAGTGTGGCTGCAGCGACTCCATTCTCACCGCTGCTCTTTTCTGCGATGAGTCGTCTCATTGCACGTCCCTCCGAGGTCCCAAGGGGGTTTCCAGCCTAACTCCCTGTCCTCTGTTCCTAAGAATTTCAACCAAATTCCCATTGCTGAGTCTCCTGCTGGCCCTGAAGAGTTTTTATCTGCAGAACCACGGGTAAGGAAAACCTCTGAGAAGATGATGTTGGTATCGGTGGTGGTGTTGCGATGTGTGTTGGCAGCTCAGTGTGGCATGGCAGGTGGGTGTGGGGGACGGTGTCGCTACTTTCTTTCAGTATGGTAGGTGGAAGAAGAAATAATTAGCAATGAGCTTTCTTCTCAAAAACAGGTATATTAGTTTTGTTTGTGTTTTCTGTAACCAATGATCACAAACCGGGTAGCTTAAAATGATAGAAATTTATTCTCTCACAGTTCTGCAGACGGGGAGTCTGAGATTAAAGTGGCTACAGGCTGTACCGTCTTCACCGGCTCTGGAAGGTATTTCACTCAATGCTTCTTCCAGCTCAGGTTGGTGTCAGCATTGCTGGGCCTGTGGCTGAATCACTTCGAGCACCAGCGCTGGGATTACGCTGCCTCCTCCTCTTCGTGACATCGTCTGTCTCAATCTCTCTATGCCTTTGGTTTGTAAGGACATTTGCCATTGAATTAGGGTCCGCACAATAACCCGGGATCATCTCATCTCAGGATTCTCACTTTAATTACATCTTCAATGATACTTTCCCCAAATGAGGTAACACTTGCAGGTTCTGGGAATTAGGACGGGATGTAGCCTTTGGGCACTCACCATTTAACCTACTATACCAGTATACAGGTAACTCTTCTGAAATTCTTTCTAGGTCTTGAATATTTTCCTTTGGTTGCTTAAGCCCTAACTTCAAGGTCATGTTTTCAGAGCCAAATTCTACAGCAGATTCCTGAGATCTCAACTCTATTCTGAACCTTCCCGGGAAGGAAAGGCGGGGCTTGAAGGCAGTGTGGGAAACTAATTTGTAACTGCAAAGGGGGGAAGGAGGGATCTGAGGGTAGGGGGAACGGACCCCAGAGACTGCAAACGTACTGGCTAGGAAGACAGGCAGCTGCGGCAGCGCAGACCAACCCCACAGACCCCGCCTCACCGCCAAGCTGACTGATAACACGCAACCATGTGTGATAACCTTTTGGGGTGTGCAGGGAAACTTAGATTTCTATAAGATAACAAAGCTCATATAAACCTGCCACCCTGTAAGCCTTGCAAGTTTTATGTGGAATACGTTTTATTTTCTCAGATTGGACACCATTTCCTGAAGTTGCTGATCTCCCTGGATGAGGGATAATTTGTGAGCTCTGTCTTTGGTGGATATATGCCACGTGGCAGGGGAAACAGCTTGCTTGCGTTTTATTTTGATGTGGCAACTAATGCTGAACCCAACTGCATGCTCCATGAGGCTATAATGATGGGCGCTGCTTCTCCCAGCACCTGGCAGGCCGTGGTCTTTAGCAAGAACACCTGGGAAGTTCTGGGAGTGCCTTGGAATGGAAGCAGCAAAAAGAAGCTGTGGAAAACCAGGCAGGGCTTGCCCTCATCCCCTGTGCGCGCTCCGTCTCTGGGAGTCAGTCCCTGAATCCCAGAGAAGTTCGGGTTTCACACTTGTCTGTTGCCTTGTACTTCGTAGCCAGTACATAGAGATCCGCTCCTGCTGTGCTCCGGGGTCTTTGCTTTCCCCACCATCTGGCTGTCTACTTTCAAGCTATCCAGCTGCTTCTGCTTGGACTACAGAAGTCTGACGATCTACCTTGCCATCAACCTCGGCCTCCCTCCTTCATACCACGTGTGGGATTATGGTCTGAAAACCCAGACACGGCCTTCCTCAGCAGTAACCCTTCCTCACATGCCTCAGTGGCACTGAATAATGTCCCAATCCCGCAGCCCCTCTGAAGACCCTCCTGGGTCTGAGAGTCACCTATCCCTTAAAAAAGTGTTCTTTCCCCCTCCTTACTGAGCCCTCAGTTCTCTCATATCTATGGGCTCTCTCTGCTACTCAGAATGACCTCAAAATTGTATTGTCAGCTTCCCTATTCATCAGACGGGGACAACACATTTCCCAGACACAGTCGTCAATCAGATGGAATATTTCATGGACGGGTCCAGCACCGGGCCTGATCACAGAAGGGGCCATACACCCTTCATCTTTGGGAATCAGCTGCTCTCTCTCCTTTGTGGCTTAGCTTGAGAGCCGTTTCCATTTGGATGGTGTCCCTGTCCTATTCAGCCTTGGGAGATGTTTCCTCCCACTGAAATCCCGAAAACTTTCTTTCCATATCCCAGTTTGGTGTTATGTACAAATATTATGTTCTTGGATTCGGTTATCAGGTCCAGTTCTCTGTGCCTCTGTGATTGCTAAGCTTCAAGTCACTTGTGTTATATGCATACTTTTTTTTCCTTTTCAGTAAGCTCTTGGACCTTTGTAACTTTCTCTGCAGTAAGGGCTCTCTGGGCATCTGCTCCGCTGGGTCAGTAGCCCCTGGATTCCTTCCTGCATGGCACGTGGCTGCGGCTACGCAGTGTGGCTACTGTGTGTGTAAGAACCACGGCAGATCCCGCCGCACTCCTGCAGTACAGAGTCGTGGTCCCGTGCCCCAGAAGAGACAGAACGGAAGCACAGTCTAGTTTCCCTGGGGATAGCCTGTCTTAACGAGGTTGCAAAGACTCCGAACTCAATACCCAAAGGCTCAGGCCAGGAAGGTTTGAGGCCCTAATCTTCTACTAAGCTCTGTTCTGAGAAAGGTGCCCTAGAGATACTAGGTCAGTGTCAGGGCTCAGCGCCTCCTCCTGCTTTAGAAGTGAGGTAAAGGCGATGCCCAGCCTGTGATGTCTGGCTGCTCAGGAACATCAGGTAACACAACTTGGACCAATGAGAGGTGGGAGACAGGAACAAGCCTGCAGATAAATCGCTCCCCTTCTCTCCCTGGTGGTCCTGGTTTTTGTCTAGCATCTGGAGACCATCATGGGAGAGGCAAGAACGTACTGGGTGCTGAAGATGCGACCAGCTGGATGGACGTTCCTTCTCTTTGCTATGTCCTCGCTCTACTATCCTTCCCTCCACTCTGGCTTCCTCCAGAGAATTTGCCCAAGTGTCTGCTTCTGAGGGAACATGACAAGAACATTTTTATTTTTCATCTCCCTTTCCTGTTCCATCCTGTCTTTCTCCTTCTCTGCACTTCCTCTCCTCTATCTCTTATTTTGCTGCAAACCAGAACATAGATAGTAGATTTTTCTGGGAGAAGAAACCCAACATTTCTTCATCTTTGGGGCTAATGCCCCTAAGGAATCATGGGGCAGTAATTTTCTGAGAGGGATTTAGGATGCTGAGCATAATAAAATAAATGTGGATGCATCCCAATTTTAAGTAGTATGTTGCTGTGAAAATTCAGGTTTACTCAAAAGATTAATTGGGAAAGGGATAGTTTTCTTTGTAAAAGCTTTTGTGACATATACACAATTATTTGACAAACACATTTTCAGTTGACAGTGAACTTACTCAGCGTAGTTGGTCATGGCTGAGGGTTGCACAGAAAAGACAGCATTTATCTCCTCTTCCCTGGAAGGGGGGGATTGTGGTTATTTGGTTACTCTTTGCCTCTGTGATGGGAGAAAAGTTAAATATCCTATTTTTTGTTAATTAGGCCCAGACAAGGTCCAAACTCACTGCCCCAGTGTGTGGGGCGGCTGTGCTAACCACTGAGTGTAGCATTCAGCTAACAATGCTAAAAACTCGAAAAATCCTCCATCTCAGCCCTTGGGAACTTTATGGATATCCGACCTAGTGCGTAGCCATTTGTGTGTGTGTGTGGGGGGGGGAGTGCAGGGTGTAGGTAGAATAATGGCCCCCAAATGTCCATGTCCTAATCCATAAAACCTGTGAATATGTTGTCTTACAAGGCAAAAGAGAATTTGCAGATGTGCTAAGGACCTTGAGATGGGAAAGTTATCTTGAATTCCTCTGGTTGTTTGTAATCACAAGTGTCTTTTCAAGAGGGAGGCTGGAGCGTCTGATTCAGAGAGACATTTGAATCTGTCACCCTGCTGGCTTTGAAGATGAAGGAAGGGGATGAGTGCCAAGGAATGCAGGCCGCCTCTAGGAGTTAAGAAAGGTGGGAAACAAAATTCTCCCCTGAACGTCTGGAGTGAACACAGCCCTCCTGACACCTAGATATTAATGCAGTGAGATGTTAGGCCTAAAGGACTATGAGACAAGAGAGCTGTGTCATTTTAAGCCTCTAAGCTTGTAGCTATTTGTTACAGTGGCAATGGAAAATTAATATAAGAAGGAAGAGTTTAAAGGAGCAGGTTCTCAACCTATGGGTCACGACCCATAAGAACTGTATTAAAGCGCCGTGGTATTAGGAAGGTTGAGAACCACTGGTTTAAAGTATTAGCGTTTGTATTACTTGTAGTTCATTAGTTAAATGTAATATTTTTTAAGCTTCTCTGTGTTGGGCACAATGGTGAATAACAACTTTTCTCTGGGAGTCTGAAGGCTGGGAAAACAGTTACACTAGAGAAATCTATGTGTTTCCCACATGGTTGTATCAAACTGCGTGTTTTACTTGGTTAGGATCTTTTGGTTAGGATGTTTCTTTTTCTCCATGTAATTTTCTTTTTTTTCAATAAGAAGTCATTTTTAACTTAAATCATAGGACATTTCACATTTGTCACGTAGAAGTTAGGGTAGACAGATACTGGGAAGATAAGATTCTTTTCAAGAACTTTCCAATGTATTGGCAAAATTGGAAAGAGTCTGAAATAGACAACTAACTATATGAGATGGTTTATGGTTTTCAGGAGAACAAGATTTGGCCAGAGGCAGAACCCAGGGCTCTCTGAAACTCCCGCCAGCTGCCCAGTGGTTGTCCTAGATAGATGCTGTCTACGATTTCCTGCAGGTGAGGAATTCTTTATTACCTGTGAGCCCTTTTTTCTCCAGAGACTGCAACCCTGCTGCTCGTCTGAATCATGCCCAGTTTCAAGGGCTCCCTGTGCCTCTTTAAATTTGGACTTAGACTAGAGGCAGGCCAAGGTTGCACCAAATGCTGATCCTGATCTGATAATTTTTACTTATAGCCTGCATCACACACAGGAGAAGGAAATCCTTTTAAATCCTTTTAAAAGCAGACCATTAATCTCAGTTTTATTTCTCCAGCTGAACATCTCCGTCCTGTTTCCTGTCAGTTCTGTACCCTGTTTGTGCTCAGTACTTTATTATATCCTTGGTTTTGCCAAGGTAGTGGTTTCTTTTCTTTATCTTTCTTGTTGTTGTTGTTTTTTAAAGTGATCTAAACAGGAGGATGAGCACTGGGATTTCCCTAGAGGTCAGAGTGTATGGTCATCTGTGCTGAGTGCCTCGAGAGAGTGGAGTGGCAGTTTCATGAGGAGTGTGCATGGCGGAAGGGAATGGCCTGAGCCTCAAAGGACAGCGAAGGTTAAATGGAGCAGAGAGGAGGAGGTGTTTTCTAGGTCAGAGCCTGGGGTGAACAAAGTAGAAAAGTAAGATTCTTTAGTGTCCAGGGGTCTAGATCCTGAACTATTTTGAGCTGAATTTGCAAATGCAATCCTAGCTACCTGATTTGAGTCTTTCTCAAAATGTGACTGGTATTTATAGGACAGTGCTACAGCTGAAGTTCTTAGAGGGAGTAAAAGGGGTTATACTGTGAAATCTGGGAAAATCAGGACTTGCCTATGTTCTTAATCCTTTTTAATTGGAAGCCCCCGAGGAAACACAGCTATCTGTAGCCCTTCATTCACCTGAAAATTAAATGAGACAGATATTTATTGACAATTTCTCTTGTCCTTGGTTAAAAAGCCTATTTCACAGAGAAACACAATGAAAGACCTGCAAGGCGGCATAAACTGCACTAGTTTACTGTGGTTTCACCATTAGCGTTCAAAGACCAACAGACAGCACATGAGAATGTGGATGGGGTTCAATTCCAAGAATTTAAATTTTGAGACTTCTCCTAATAGTGAAAGAGTGAATGATATCTTTTAGAAAATATTAGCAGCTTTTTATTTTTCTTACAATTTTTTTTTGAGTCAGGGTCTTACTCTGTTGCCCAGGCTAAAGTGCCATGGCCTCCAGCCTAGCTCACAGCAACCTCAAACTCATGAGTTCAAATGATCCTCCTGCCTCAGTCTCCCGAGTAGCTGGGACTATAGAAACCCACCAAAATGGCTAACTAATTTTTCCATTTTTAGTAGAGAAAAGGTCTCACTCTAGCTCAGGCTGGTCTCAAACTCCTCAAGGGGTCCTCCTGCCTCAGCAGCTTAAGTGGTGCTCCTGCCTCAGCCTCCTGAGTGTTAAGATTATAGGTGTGAGCCACCATGCTTGGTTTGTTTTTATAATTTTGAATTAAGCCACAATAAATTTGTGTACTATGGAAGGGCAAGGAATGGTAACATACATTTTCACAGTCTTAGGTACAATATACAGTGACTGGTTAATTCAGAATTGAGACAAGGAGGTCTCATAAGTGGGAGATTCATAAATTGTGGAGTTTTTTTTTTTTCTTTTGAGACAGAGTCTTACTTTGTCACCTTCAGTAGATGCCGTGGCATCATAGCTTATAGCAACCTCAAACTCTTGGGTTCCAGCAATCCTCTTGCCTCAGCCTCCTGAGTAGCTGGGACTACAGGTGCCCCTACAACATGCAGCTAGTTTTAGAGATGGGGTCTTTCTCTTGCTCAGGCTGGTCTTGAACTCCTGATCTCAGGCAATCCACCTGCTTCAGGCTCCCAGAGCCTTGGGATTACAAGTGTGAGCCACTGTGCCTGGCCCAAATTACCAAGTTACTTTGGGGCAGAGGGTGTTGGATGGCACTATTCAGGTTACATAGGATGAGTTCCTATATAGATAGGTATATTTTGCTTACCATATGTGGATCCCATTAGTACTCTTACTCATCTGTGTCTGCAACATTTTCTACTTTTCCTGTGCTTCCTACTGAAGTCAAACCTCTTTCAGTAGATGGTACAATTTTAGCTATTACCAGTCATCATCATGTCAGATGGGATTACCTGATAATGGCAAACTGACAATGGATGTGCACATCCTGGGAGCCCGGGTGGAAGAAGACATCCACGGACATCCAGGAAAGAGAGACCCAGGGAGCCCAATTTTACAATTTTGCGAAGGGCAGTGACTCGAGAATGTGTAACTGGGACCCCACATATTCTTTCAAGGCTTGGATTGTCAGTTCAAGCACTTTGGTTGCTGGCAACAGAAAAGCTGCCTCTAGCTAATAAGCAGGACAAAAAAAAATATATGTGAAGAGGATGTCGGGTAGCACACAGAACTGCAGAAAAAGCTAGTAAGTAAGTTGTAAGTGGTAAAGAATCCGGGCAAAGCTGGAGAAGTAATGGGGAGTGTCCAGGGGGATTATCTTTGAGATGAATCTGCTCCAATTGTTTTCTGTCTTTGAATCTCATTGCACAAAATTTGAATCTTGGTTGGGAGCAGGGAGAATCTGGCCTGCTTCGTCCTCCTCCCCATTAGGGGAGGGGAGGGCATCTCAAATGACCTCTTCCAGCAAAGAGGAGAGTGGTTCGCCACCAGAAAACCAAGTCACGTCACTTGATCCCAAATCTACTGAGATGGACTGTGGGCTGCTAGCAATAATAGATGTCATCTTCACACAGGTATAAATTTTTAATATTTTCTAAATCGGAGACAGATGGTTTTTCCTATTCACTTTCATGGTAAACTTTACAATTCATTTTGTCAAGGTTTAAACATAGAGATGTTCATCAACTGAGTAATAAGAATTAGAGAAGAGAGACAATACACAGAGGCTGTAAAGAGCTTGAGATTCATGACTTTGTTTTCATTCTGATACATTAAAAAAGCAAATGGTATCTTATACAACTCCCTCTGAATTTCTAAAAGAAATTTATATACCGTTATATACAAAGTCAATATAATATTGTGGAAAAAGCCTAGACTTTTGAGGTGGAGGGACTTATAAACTCAGATTTGTTTTTGTGGGAGACAGTTCTGTTCTTTATGATATGGAAATAACAACATCTATCTCTTAGAGCTGTTGTAGGGGATATGGAGCCCTTGGTGTCTATTGAGCCTTGATCAATGTTAGCTTCTTTTTCTCCCACTGTGTGTTTATGTATATGTCTCTCTCTCTCTATGAATCATATGTACTAATGAAGTTTTCTTTTCCCTATAATGATCTCAAAACCAATTTTCTTCCCCTTGATTTTATTTCTCTCTTTTGGAGGTAATGTTGGCAATGGGAATGAATAGCAGACAACCCCATCCCTATCCCAAGGCCCATATTTCAAAGATAGAATCATTTTTCCCTTGGTTGTAGATGAGGCAATTTATTTTTCTGGTTGTCTTACACATCTCATACAGCAATAGTCAGCTATAGTTTAGAGGCAAAGTGAAATCCTTTATGGATTTGAATCATAGGTACAATGCAAAGACATCTAGTTATAAGTGCTTGAGTGAGCAAAGTAAAAAAAAAAAATCTTAGAACACCTATGTTGCAGCAAATGGTATTAACATGTCATTCACTGCAATTTTAGTATTCTAAAAGATTTCTTTTTATTTGTTCAACCAACCTTTCATATTGAAATGCCCTGATGGGGGTGAGGCTCCCTAATTTTTAAGTGAGGCTGAAAGTAGAAACTGTCACAGAAGTAAACAAGAAGCTATTTTAGGAAGACATCTAGAGGAAGAAGCAGCAGCAAATAATCTTAGAATATGTCGGAGAAGGAACAAGTCATCTCAGAAAACAGGGCAAGCAAAACCCACCACCCCAAACCCAGCCCAAGGGAGAGAGTAGTCCAGGGTACTCAGAACATGAAGAATGAGCTTCAAAACCAAGCAGAACAGAATTTGAATTCAGACTTGCCGCTTCCTCGTAGCAGCTCAACTTTGGAAACATTCGTAGGCTGATTGTCATTGTTCTTATCTATAGAATAAGGCTAGATAATATCTCCATTTACTGGACTATTGTGAGGATTAAATGAGAATGCAAAGTGCTTTGGAGGGATGGGAACACAAAACATTTCATTAATAATACATATATATATTATTTATACAATATTTTCATATACTTCATAAGATATATATTAAAATATGCATTCATTAAGATTTTACCTAACAAATGTAAAATTATGCTTTTATCATGTAAGAATTAATAATCTTATAATAATTAACATAATCTTATGAATAACAATATTAGTTATTCTTATTAGTTATATTAGTTATTAGTTAACAATAATATTCATAATCTAACTAATATTAGTTATTAGTTAACAATAATATTCATAATCTTATGAATAACAATATTAGTAATTCTTACATAATACTGCTGAAACTTGAGGTGATAGAGCATAAACGAAAAAAACTTCAGTTTTAAGGTCAGAAAGATTTCAGCTCCCTGCTTGGTAGCTGAGAGAGTTGAACAAGTCACTCTAACTCAACTTGCTGAATTTCTGGGTCTTTATCCACACAGCGGGGATAATAAAACTTACCTTTTAGAGTTTTGGGAGCATTATGAAACAACTAATGAAAATTGCCTGGCACACAGTAAGCAAAAAACACCTGTTCTCTTCCCTTTTTGGTATTATTCTGAGTGTATCATAGCCCTATTACAGTTTGTAGCCACCTCAGAACATGGACAGTATATCCTCAGCATCTCACAGATTTATGCATGCTAATGCAGTCATCAAATATAAAATTAAAAAGTGACCCTGGTGAATACTTACTTTAAACACCAGCAATAGATGGATCTGTGCTTCTGAAGTATCTTTAGCTAGGTAATTGCTAGGTAATTTGTGCAGCATTAATGTCTCACTACCTTAGGACAGAGAGGCCATTCCATTCACAGGCAGCTTTAATTGTCAGGAAGTTCTTTATGTTGAACTGAAACCTCCTCTTGGCATTTTCCCCTCCATGGCCATCATTCTGGAACTGCATGAGCATCACATCCTAGCTCTTTTTTTGTGTTTCAAGCTGTGCTCTTAGAATAGCAACTAGCCCATAGTGGACCCTCAGCAAATATTTCCTCAGGGAATGAGTGAGTGAGTGAGTGAATGAATGGGGCAAGACATTAGAACCATCCATCATTATTAGTGCTTCTCTGTCTGTGCTGAGAAAGTTAGAGCACCTCTTTCCTGTGAAATAGTAATATATGGTATCGGTTGTGGTACAATGGAGAAATGAGGGCCTCTATGGGCTTTATAGGAGAAGAAATTTATTTTGAGAGTAAAGCCTTGTGCAGTTATGAAAGGAGCTGGAGAAGCAAGAGATAGAAGGAGCTATTAGAGAAATGTCACTAACCAGGCCTTCCGAGACGCCAGTGCAAGTGAATTGGTGTAGAGCTCACAAGGGAGCCGGAAAGGCAGGGATGTTGCCTGGCAGTGAGAGCAGGAAGAAGAGCAGATGGAGGAGCTGAGGAAGTCTGTCGCCTCGGCATTGGGTCGCAGGCCCACAATGACTGTTGGCCAGTGTGTTAGGGTTCTTCAGAGGAAAAGGACCAGTAGAATGTTTCTTTCCTTCCTTTCTTTCCTCTTTCTTTCTTTCTTTCTTTCTTTCTTTCTTTCTTTCTTTCTTTCTTTCTTTCTTTCTTTCTTTCTTTCTTTCTTTCTTTCTTTCTTTCTCTTTCTCTCTCCTTCCTTCCTTCCTTCCTTCCTTCCTTCCTTCCTTCCTTCCTTCCTTCCTTCCTTCCTTCCTTCCTTCCTTCCTTCCTCCCTCCCTCCCTCCCTCCCTCCCTCCCTCCCTCCCTTCCTTTCCTCTCTCTTTCTCTCTCTATCTTCTATCATTTATCTGTTATTGAATTTGTCTACCTATCTATTATTTATCTATTTTAAGGAATTGATTACAGAGGCCAGAAACTCCATCAGGAGAGCCGGCAAGCTTGAGACCCAGGAGAGGTGATGGTGCTGTGGAGGGTGGAGACAGACCATTGGAAGATTTCCTCTTGCTCAGGGAGGCCAACCTTTTTGCATTATTCAGGTCTTTAGGTGATTAGAAGAGGCCCAACCACATTAGGGAGTGCCATCTGCTCTGCCCAAAGTTCACAGATTTAAATGTTAATCTCATTCAAAAACATTCTCTGAGCAGACACATAAAATTAACTGTCACAGTCAGCAAGGCTGGCAGTCAGGAAGAAGAGTAACAAGGAGAGGAGGGAAGAACAGGATGAAAGCTGGAAGCTGCCAGTGTTTCTGCCTGTATCCTGGATTGCACCTCACAGTGATGGTCTTCAAAGAGTAAGAGCTGCCACGGCCACTTCCAAATCTTGCTCAAGTTTCCCAGAAGGGGGTTCTGGGAGTCATAGTGCCAGCAGCCTGGTTGACCTAATATCAAATTACACAGTCCACCCCTTATCAACTTGGCATCCATGCATACCGTCCCAACCTAAATTTAACTTTGTTTGTTTCTTTCTTTTTTTTTAGAGACAGAGTTTCAGCTTGGTAGAGTGCTGTGGTGTCACAGCTCACAGCAACCTCCAGCTCTTGGGCTTAGGTGATTCTCTTGCCTCAGCCTTCCAAGTAGCTGAACTACAGGCTTCTGCCACAATGCCTGGCTACTTTTTGTTGCAGTGTGGCTGGGGCTGGGTTTGAATCTGCCACCCTCCATATGTGGGGCCAGCACCCTACTCACTGAGCCACAGGTGCCGCCCTAAATTTAACTTTCTAACAAGATGCAACTCTCCCTCAAACCACTTAAAACTTGCTAATCTTCTCACCTGTAAGGAATACAAAGTCTCATTTGTCACTTAATCCATCTCTAATTATTGCTATTACCCTTTAAGGAGATGTCATTACCCCATAATTCTATTATATCCTTCGATATCTTGAAACTTAAATACTAAGATTCATGGCTAAACAGTGATTAATACATCTGATGATAAATACAAGCAAATGAGAGAGGGAGAAGAAAGGAAAAAACAGTGGTTGATGTACACACAAATATTCATATCAAAGTAAGAAAAACCAGCCAAAATTCCTATAGTCTTTTTCTTTTTTATAACTGGTCGGGTGGGCCTAACTGGTGATCACAATTTTCCCCTTCTTCTTCGTCTAGCTGGTCATAGTTCTTGCCTGGTAAGATGACTAAAGTTTTATTCCATGATATATAATAATTATATAACCAACTATAACTTTAACCAACTGTAACTTTCTACAAAGTGTTTTCCCTCAGTGATCAGGTTGTTCAACTGTTCTATGAGACCTGTGGCTGATAGGAGCATGGCAAGACTAGTGAATACCATATATGTGAGCTTATTGTCATATTTTATTTGATGGAAAATGATCTCACAGGTTGGAAGCAAGGCTGTGTGAAATACTATGATAATTAAGACATTTTCTCTGAATCTACAAGTATTTTATTCTGGCAGAAGCATTGTGGGCAGGAAGGCAAACTCATATGCAGGCTAAGTATCTGTTCCAGTGAGAGTGAACCACGAGGCCTCTTCCATAAAGCTTCCAGATGACTAGGTGATTCTCCCAGGGAGGGAGGCTACACCAGGACTCCATGTTGGGTTTTGCTGCTGGAAGACTGAGTACTCATCAGTGCTTGGATCAGATCCACTTTACTGAACTTATGTATAACTTTCAACCCTTCCACTAGAGCTGACTGCTTAATGAGGTGATTGAGCAAGAACTGGGGTGAAAGACTTGGGAAAGAGTCACATAGTATCTACATAACAGGTCATCATACACTTCATTACTGAGATCCTTCCCTTCTGAGGTTTCTCTTTAGTGGATAGTCACATGGAATCCAAACATCTTCACATTTTGCTTCCTACATTCAGAGAGCTCCAGTTATGTAATTCTTCTCAAGAATTATCTTGTCACCATTTTTAAAACCATGTTTCTTCCGAAACTTTGTCCATCTAGCCCAGCCTTTGGTTACTTCCCATAAATCAGCGTAGCTCTCTATCTACCAGGAGAATTTCACTTCTCTTTGTCCTTCAGACCACTCCTGAGCACAGCTGTGGTGTTAGTTGTCTCTTTTTGGGTGATGTTGGTAAATCATGCAGAACCTTCTATAAATCGGGTTTAAAATTTTTGTTCTTCAGTTAACTGGTTATGAGGAACTTTGTGTACGGCCATATCTATTGCTGCATGAGAAGCACCCATTAAGCTTAAGATAACAAGTTTGTTGGCTTGCTATTCTATGGGTCGGGAACTTGGTAAGTGCATAGTGGACACTGCTTGCTTCTGCTCCATGGGATGCTTCTTGGGGCTGGCCCCTTCCAGATGGCTTGACTGGGGTGATGAGTCTGGGGCCTCATTTGTTTTTCCTTCCTGTCCTATCCCTCTACGTTCCTTTTCCAGAAGAAGAGTTATGCTACTTCTATGGCTGCTCAGGGCTCCTAGTAGCCATCAAGTAGAGCTGCCAGGCCTCCCTTAGAATCAGCTCTAGAGCAGGCAGAACGTCACTTCCATGATTTCTATTGTTTATTAAGCAAGATGGGCCCCACATTGACTGAAGGAAGCAGGTATGAATATTGGGAGGCATGATCCTTTGAGAACTGCTGTAACCGACTAGTGTACATACTTTCAGGATTTTTTAAAAGAAAATTTTGTTGCTTATTATGAAAATCTTGGTCAACACCTCTATAGCCTATAATTTAGACACAGATGCAGTACACATAGAGTGATATTTAGGGTATCTTCTAATATCAGGCTCTGGAAATACATGGATAGTGGTAGCTATTGAGTAAAAGTTGAATTTATTCTCTTCTTTCTCTGTTGGGAATATTTCTGGACAGGTAAAGGAAATGTCCCCAGCCACAGTCAATTTATTTCTTCTTTACTGTTTTCAAACCTTTAGAATAAACTTGTTTGGCAAGGCACTGTTGGCTGCCCCAAACTGCTGAATGATAGCCTAAAATATAATCTCATGTTTTTCTTTCTTTCACTTCTTGTGATGCTGCTATTCTTTGACCATTTAAACTAAGCCCCAAATCTTAGGCTGTCAGTCAAGGGAAGACTAACAAGGATACAGTGTGAACAAAGAGTCAAGTTCTTGGCTTTTAGTTCTAAAATAAGCTTTCAAAATTCTGGGTAGAGATGATAGTTTAAAAACCACATTTTACACTTGTAAAGTCTGAACTTTTAAGAGGTAGATAGAGGTTCGTGTGAGGCATTAAGGCAGCTATTGCTTAGAGTGTATATCATAAACAACAGAATAGGAGATGTGAGATGACTGAGAGCAGTTTTCCCCCTAAAAGGTTAAGTGTAGACACTTTGGAAAATTGTTTTTTTAGTTTCTAATGAAGTGAAACATATATCTACCCCATGACCTAGTGAATCTACATCTAGGTATTTACTCAATAGAAATAAAAATATATGTCCAAAAATATTTGTGTGAGAAATGTCCATAGAAGTTTTATTCATTATAGAAAAGAAAGTGGAAATAACCCAAATGTCCATTAGGCGATAGGATAAGCAAACTTTGGAATGTTCATGCAATGTACTACGATGGAATAAAGTACTGATACACCCAACATCATGAATGAATCTCAAAGACACGATGCTGAGTGAATGAAGCCAGACCCCAAAGAGCACACATTGCTTGATTTCATTGATATGAAATTCCAGAACACATAAAACTAATCTGTGGCAATAGAAATCACAATAGTGTTTGCCTGGGAGTGGTGGTTGACTATGGAGAAGCATAAGAGAAATTTCTGAAGTGATGGACTATTCTGCATTTGGTAAGAAAATGGATTATAAGGCTGCATGCAAATGGTAAAACTAATTTAATTATTTATTATGCTATCTGTAAATTATACCTTGATACAATAAATGGGCAATAATAGTGCATCCAGCTAGTGTGAGGAAGAGATCTGGAATGGAAGTATACAAGGTCAGACAATTAAGTTTGTGAACTCATTCACTGCTGAATATCACCATGGTCACCTTTGAAGTGCTCCCTTGGGAAGCTATGCACTGATGCCAGTGCCTAGTTCCCCCTTCAAAGCACTTTTTCCAGGATGAGTTTGTGAACCTAATTGTCAGACTTTGTACAATGATGTTCTGATGGCCATTCCTAAAACAGAATTCCAGAATTGCTTTGAAGAGTGCACTAGATACTGGCATCTGTGCATAGCTTCCCAAGGGCAGGACTGAGAAGGTGACAGAGTGATATTCAGCAGTGAGGTATGTAGCCCTTTTTCTAGAATGCGTTCATGAACTTAATTTTCTAACCTTGTACATGGTTGTGCATATGGTTTGGATACTACTGCATTCTAGAGATGCCTCTGAGTCTCCCAGCCTTGCTGACTACACTTCGTTCCTCTCACACTGAGAATGTGCAGTTTGGCATCTGAGACTAGACTGCTAAGGGGTCCAGGTGATGAGCTGAGAGTGCTCCATAGAGTCTAGAGCTCCCTGTGTGTGAGATTAGCAGAGAAAAGCCATTGAGAGTCACCTAATACCTTCATGCAATGCCCTCTTTCCCATCAGAGGTGGGCTGTGGCATTTCAGGACAGAGCGAGTGGGCTGAATGCAAGCTTGGGCTGGGAGTAGGGAGAGAGTCAGCTGGGGATGACTCCATTTGCCTCTTGAACTGGTGCTAGGACAATGACCCAACTTAAGTCACTTCCAGGGAGAAAGAGGAGGGGGAACAGAGGTGGGAATTGACTGAGTTTAAATCTTGAGTCACCACTTTTTAAAATGACAGTGATTGCATTTACCTTGACACAGTTAAGTGTCTCAATTACCAGAGAGAAATAGGCTCGAAGGAGCCAGGTTGATTTCAGTAAAAGAGAAATGAGTAAAGCTGCATTTCACACCATGGAATGTCTTACTCATTACACTTGGGGAGAGATGCTCTCCCTCAGTGGATGCACGGAGCCATTTAAAGGAATCCTTCTCTTTCCCTCTCCCAATAAACTTTAATATCTTAAGGCAATAATTGTGAAAAGGAAATTGTACAGCACCCACTGGGGGTAATGCAAGCTCAATTGAGATAGCAGAGAAGGAGTCCAGACATCCAATTGACAAGATTATAAAAATTAAGATGCAGTGACATTTAGAAATATAAAATTACCTATGGAAAAGGATTCTTGAAATTATATGCCAAAAGATGTTTTTTTTCCCTCAAGGACAAATGACATCTGGTAGGAAAAAAAACCACAATTTGAAAATAAAAAGTAAAAATTACTTTTTTAGCAACGTTTTATAGGTTCTTGAACACAGTTTACTTGATACCTTGATACTTTTAGTTATTTGCTTTGATGGACAATTCATTTGGTAATTTTGAACAATTTGTCAATACCAAAGCCTTCACGTATGAAAAAACAATCTGTTCATGCAGGGCAAGGGAAGGCCCCAGCTAGTGAGCTTATAAAACAATTAAAATTATTCAGAGAATGTTAGTTAATGACATGGAAATAGATAAATCTTAGTTCCTGGGAAGCTAAGTAGGGTCTTTTATTTTGATTGTGTTTTCTTAGCCCAGTTCATTCATTGCTTTGAGTTTCTTTTACTGAATCCTTTATTATTTTTCTAAATTGAGCTAGTTTTCTTCTGAGAATCTCTTATGAGTGTTTGAATTACCTTTCAGGCAAAATGCAGTGAATCATGGCATTTTAAGCACTGCAAGAACATGAAGTTTCCAGAAAGTGAACAAGTTGTGTTGTTCAGGGACTGTTAGGCATTGACTGCTCTCACGCCCTGGAGGAGAATGGAAACTTGCCAGTGTTGAGTTAGATTCATGAGCCAGGTGAGCTTGATGTTTGTAAACATTTTATTAAATGGAGTACACAGATATTTTAATGTAAATGCTTCTGAAATGATGATATAAGCCATGTGTATAAAAGGGCAACGGCTTGGCAGTTTTCCAGATTCACCAAGACCTGACTTTGAGTAAAATAAACCAATCATGGTTACATGCCCTCCATTGGGTATTTTGGGGTGAAATACATGACAGCTCCCCTCCACTCCACTATATTCTTTCAATAAGATTTGCATTCTTGCTGACATAGAGTGGGAACACAATCTAATTTCACAGTGGGGTGTGTGTTTGTGGTTACTTCCCATATGTGTGTGTGTATATATAATATACATATATATGTGTGTGTATAGATTGCCAAGAAATTTGTAAAATCTTTGGAAAGGTTTTATTTTTCCTTTGCAGAAAGAAACATTTTTAGAATAGGCAAGTTCTAAGTTTTCAGTGACAAAATTTTCAACATAATCCAAGGATGTAGGGTTGTTGTTCAACAACTCGCTGTTGTTCCTTGGTTGGCTTAACTCCAGGAGTGCAGGGAGATTTTGGTTTTGGTGCGAAAGAACCCTTTTGAGAAAGAAGAACTAATATAAATATTGCTACTCAGACTGAATCATGTCCCCTCCTGAATTTATGTCTAAGTCCTAAACTCCCTTGTGATTGTAATTGGAGATGGCAGTTTTTTAGTTGGTGATTAAGGTTAAATGAGGTCACAAAGGTGTGACCCTCATCTGACAGGATTACTTTGCTTATAAGATATAAGAACAAAGGCAGAAAGTCACTGTCTACAAGCCAAAAAAGCCTCAGAATGAAATCTACCTTTCTGGCACCTTGACTTTGGACTTCCCCCAGCCACCAACGTGGTTATTTCTGTTGTTTAAGCCACCTGATCTATGGTATTTTATTGTCACAACTTGGGAAGACTGATCAATTATTGAGCACTAACTTGCATATTTTTTGAATCTCACAAACTATATATGCTTGATGAGTTGTTAAACATTCAGTCAGATGTTTTCCAAACACACACACATACACACAAACATGTGCGCGCATACACATATACACATATACACCCCCACAACCCCCCACACTGCTAGTACGAACCTTCCGAAGTTCAAGGAAGAGTTTTCAGACAGAGGGATTAGCATGTGTAAAGTCTTTCAGGAAGAAGGGAACCTTCTAGGAACTGAGAAGAAACCAGTGTGGCTAGAGCAGAGTGAGGGAGAGAAATGAGGAAGGAAAGCAGTTCAGGGAAGGGAAGGGTGCCTGAGATCGTTGGCTGTGGCAGGAGGACCCCAGATCAAGAGCTATAACCCTTTCACAAAGCCCATGCAAGAGATGAGGGTCAGGCAGAAGGGCTGCTTTCAGGTGGATGAAACCCTGCTTGCATAATAAGATTAGAGGGAAGTATTGAGGGATATCCTTATCCAGAAAAATCTAGCTGTGACGCTCAGCATCTGTTAGTGGTTCCTGTCATTCTATCATAAAGGATCCTTTATCTTTCAAGTACTTTTGCTTTGTCTGGGAAGAGGCTCCTGCTTCCTTAAGTACAGATAGCCTTAGCAGCATATCCCATTAAACCTATGACAGTTAACACCATGGCATGAATTAGTTTATCAGATCACTCCACCTGATAGCTGGAGAGCAGCAGCTTATTAGAGAGATAGGCTGTGGGTTCTGCTTGTATTATTTTTAACTCTGAAATTTGCTGCTTTAACAACATCACCTATTCTTTTGTTTGAGTATTTCTGATGTTCTCTTTTCCCGTCTCCTCACCTACAACCATCCATTCTCAAACTGCTGATTTTTCCCATTGGCCTGCTCTGTCCACTTTGGCCTCCTAGTGTTACTCTCCACTGCATACAGCCAGGGCTCCACCATGCCCTCCTTTCTGTCCATGGTCATGCAGACTCTGTGTTTGGTCAACCAAATCACATGCTTTGTCTGCTGCAACTCTGTGGTTTCTGAGACTCACTGAGTAAAAAAAAACCTCATGAGATTTGCCCACTGCTGATAAAATGTTCCAGCTATACCATTATCCTTTTTTCCAAATTTTATTTCATTGTTTAACACAAAGCCTCTTCTCTAGGCTTCTTGGCCAATGACAGAGAAGTAGCCCATGCTTTGGAGTCATAGTCTTGTGTTCAGAGCCCACTCTGCTTCTTACTTACTGTTGTGCTGTCTTGGCCAAGCTGTTTAGCTTCTCAGAACTTCAGCTTCCTCATCTAAATAGGTTCAATGAAACAGGTTTAATGAAACATGTTCACCTGTTAAAAGTTTGAATGAGATTAGTTGTACAGTGTTTGGTACTGAGAGTAGTCTGATAACAGAGGATCAAGAAATGCAGGCTAATTTCCTTCTTCCTCTTCAATGCTCAGAGAGCAGGTGCTACATTCGTATAAAATTCAGATTCCAAGGAACATTATCACCACCTCTCCAGAGGAAACCAGGCCTAGCCCTAGCTGTGAATCCTTTGGGATTGTTGATATCAGAGAAGAAGGTCACATGGCTTCTTCCTTGCTGTGATAACCATGTTCTTCAGAGAAGTGTCTTATCTCGGGTCACAACAAATCATGTTGTAGCCTCATAAATTCAAGGAGCACAGCTAGATTTGCCTCCCCCTTGTCCAAGGCCAAAGTTCATGCTGAATTTAATCAGGACTAAAGTGGGATCAGGAATAAACAGCCACTGAGCTATGTGTGTGACAACTAATAAATACATTTTTCAGTGTAACTCTGCTGTCTAAAGAGGAAAATAGCAATAGGACAGTCACCAAAAAGGAAAAATAATTAATGGCTTTGAATAGAAAATGATTCCAATGTAATGAGACTGCTCATGATGCATAGGCCAGAAAGATTAATTTAAGAGACATTTCTCCATTTCTTCTGATTAAGTGTCAAAGATAAAGTACAACTAAAACTGTATAGGCAACCTTTTATGACAGCTGAATGATCAACTTTACATTGCTTTCTAATGCAAGAAGGGAGGAATTTGAAGAGAAAACTTGAAAAGGACTTGAATTAAGCAAGTGGTTATTTAGTACCTACTAATAATATGTCTTGAACAATCTCTAGGTTAGAGTAAATAAAGAGACAGAAGGCAAAACTCTGTTGAGGTAGACAGTGGATGCCCTTGACTTTAGCTGTTGCAGTCAGAAGATGTTAGAAAATGGGAAACAGGAAGGGGCCACAGGCAGCTTGGAGAAACTGGTGAGAAGTTTTGAATCAGATTTCAGAAGGGAGGAGGATCCTTCCTGCCTTCCTTCCTTCCTTCGTTCCTTCCTTCCTTTTTTTGTATATAGAGTCTTACTTTGTTTCTCTCAGTAGAGTGCCATGGCATCATGGCTCACAGCAACCTCCAATTCCTGGGCTCAAGAGATTCTCTTGTCTCAGCCTCCCAAGTAGTAGGGTCTACAGGTGCCTACCACAACACATAGAGAGATGGGGTTTTGCTCTTGCTCAGGCTGGTCTCAAAACTCCTGACCTCCAGCAATTCAACCCTCTTGGTCTCCCAGAGCTCTAGGATTACAGGTGTGAGTCACCGTGCCCAGCCCTCTACACATTTCTTAGAATGATTCATTTAGTCCCTATGACACATTCTTAGATTCTCAGACCTGCAATCTCTTCATCTAACTTTCTACTTCATGTGATGGTTGATTTCATGTGTCAACTTGATTGGGTTAATGGATGCCCAGATAGCTGATAAAATGTTATTTCTGTGTTGTCTCCACACAATAGAAAAAGGGTTTCCAGAAGAGGTTAGCATTTGAATGATAATAATACAGACCAAATTAAAAAATCACCCTCACCAGTTGGGTGGACACCAGTTAATCTTTGAGGTTCTGACTACAACAAAAAGGCAGAGGAAGGCAAATTAGCTCTTTCTGTTTGAGCTGCGACATCCATATTCTTCAAATCACCAGCCAGACCAGAGACATCAGAGCTCCTAGTTGTGTACCATTGGCTCCCCTGGTTTTCAGGCCTTTGTAACTCAGACTGACTTTCACCACTAGAGTTCCTGCTTCTCTGTTTTGCAGATAGCATATCCTGGGAATTTTTGGTCTCTGTAATTGCAAGGGTCAATTCTCATAATAAATAAATAAACAAATTAATTATTTTCCCTTGTTCCCCTGTCTAATATACTTTGATGGATCTCTGTTTTTTTATTTGAAAATTAGAGACAGTAATTTTAAACTTCTCAAGTTGCTATAAAGATTATGAGACAATGAACCAAAAACCCTTAGCACAGTGTCTGCTATTGTGTAAGCATTTATACGAATGCCTGTTATATGAATATTTCTTTAGCCACATGTCCAACGACTTCCATGACCTGTCTCACCTTGTATTCAGCTGTGTCTGTCATACCTCCCTGAGGGCTCTGGCTCAGCCAGGTGGCCTCCCCAGCTGTACTCATTTTTTTCTGGTACAGTATGTTCTCCCCTCCCTAGTCTCAGTCCCTATGCCTCAAGGTGACATAGAACACTATCAGAAAAATCTCAGGAGATTTTGTGACCCTCCCTTATAACACCATGTGAATAGGTGATGCCTTTGTCTACACCTGAGCGAAGCCCCAGGTACCTTTGTGAGTCCTGGTTGGTATCTTTCTGGGTTTTCAACCTTTGGCAACTTATGTCCCAAAGGAAGGAGGTAGAACATTTTCAGATGCATTTCTGGTTTAGTATTTTCAAATGCATTTCTTTTAGTGTTTTCTAAAGAAATATAACCAACAAGATGTATATATGTAGCAAGAGATTTATTAGCAGAAGTTGCTCATGCGATTATAGAGGCGGACAAGTTTCAAGATATGTGGGGTAGGTTGGCAAGTGGAGGCCCAGGAGAGCCAATGGCTTGGTTCCAGTCTGAGAACCAGGAGAGTCTGTGGTATAGTTCCAGTCTGAAGCTGGCAGGCTTGAGACTCAGAAAGAATATGTTTTAATTTGAGTTTGAAGGTAGGAAAAAGTCATGTCCCATTTGGAAGGCAGTTAAGAAGGAGGAATTCCCTCAAATGTTCTATTAGACTTTCAAATGATTAGATGAAGCCCAACCATATCAGGAAGGGCAATGTGCTTTACCCAGTTTATTAATTTCAGTGTTAGTCACATCCAGAAATACCTTCCCAAAAACACCAATAAAAAATATTTAACCAAATATTTGGGCATTTGATGGCCTGGTTAAATTGTTGACATAAAAGTCACCACCATAATTTTGATTCTCAACTCTTTTGAAGCCTCTTTTCTCACCCCTCCAGTAAACTCATATTTTCCCCAAAGCCTTGAGTTATTTAAATTTTGCCCTCCAGTTGGGGGAAGTTTTATCTAAGGGGTGGGAAGGGAAGACTAGGATAAGGAGGGAATGGCAGAAGTAATTAATAGTAATTGTCATCTTGTTTCTTGTCAATCTCAAGTACTTGGTAAAAAGAAACAAGGAGGATGCCGTTAAGCAAATATGTGGTCGCTCTATTCAGCTTGAGATGACAATACCAGAGCAGAGATTGGGAACATTTCTGCAAGTCATTTACAGCATCTGTTCATTACATGTCCCTATTTGTAACCCTTGGTCTCAGCAACATCAAGCCTCTGCAATCTTTGTTTTTAGAGACAAAGTCTCACTTTGTCCCCCTCAGTAGAGTGCTGTGGCGTCACAGCTCACAGCAACCTCCAGCTCTTCAGCTTAGGTGATTCTCTTGCCTCAGTCTCTCAAGTAGCTGGGACTACAGGCGCCTACCACAATGCCCGGCTATTTTCTTGTTGCAGTTTGGCTGGGGCCGGGTTTGAACATGCCACCCTTAGTATATGGGGCCAGTACCCTACTCACTGAGCCACAGGTGCCACCCTATCCTCCTCGTCTTCTTATAGAGTAGGCTGAGGAAGAAAAGGGGTTAGTGTTGCATTCTCGGGGGTGAGGGCACAGCACGAAGGTACTGTTTCCTCTAAGAACCAGAAAGCGGTCCCTTTCTAGACACCAAATCTGCTGGAGCCTGGATCTTGGACTTCCTATCTCTAGAACTGTTAAATATTAAGTTCTATGCTTATGAATCACCCAAATTAAGGTATTTTGTTACAGAGGCCTGAAGGGACTGAAACAGTAGGTTTTCAAAATATCAGATCAGTAATTTCTCAGGCATATTTTATGCAGAATATTGAAATGTGCTAGTTCTACCAAATATATTTATGACTGTTATGCTGAACAAGTAGAACTCCTAGGGGAGCAGTTCAAGATGACTTACATTTCCCCCCACAATTTCCATTAATAATGATTTCCAAGGCTATTTTTTTCTATGTCTTTTGGATCACGTTTCAGATGCCATACTGTTTCCATTGTCTTATAGATTAAGAAAAGAAAACAAGCTTTCTGATCATGGAAGTCTGAAGAATGGTTTTAGTTCAAGGCTGAAAATGTTCAGCGCTGTAATAATCAAACCCTAGAAAACTTCCCAAGGTGACCCTTTCATCTTGCTCCAGCAGCAGTGGCTAAGCCCCAGCCAGTAAATATGTTGGAGAGGCCAAGAGGTAGGAAGAGATTTCTTTGGAAAATGTTAAGAACCTGGATATCTTTTAGCTGACCCCCACAGCAAGTGCAGGCTCACGGTTTACCTTATACTTGAACATACTTTTAATCCTTGTGCAAGCAAGAGTTGGGCTTCACCTTTCTACTTTAACCTGAAACCAGCAGCAGGAAGTGAAGGCAGAGTCAACCTCTTCCTTAGGCATGTGTCTCTGCTCCCTACACTCTGGGTTGCTCTGACTTCCCTGGGGTTAAATCAGGGAGTGGGAAAGAGCAGAGCCCTCTGACCACCTAGCAGAGGTGTCCTCTCTATTGTGCACATTTTGGAGCTGATTCTTGCTCTTGTGGGCCTTTCATGCATAGGTCCATTGGATCTCTTGGGTTACAATTGCTCTGCTGGGCCGCTCACATCTTTCCTCAGTGTCTGCATCTTGTGGGAACCCTAAGCTATTTCTGCTGAGGTCTCTTTACCCTTTGATCAGGATCCCTTGGAAAACAACTCAGACTGACATTCCTACCAGATTAGATCTGGTAGCCATGAGCCATGAATCTTTAAATAGCCATGGACAGGTGCAAAGTCGCTGTGAAATTCAGCCCCCAGTTCACTGCCATGGCCCATTCAGCCTGGTCTCTTACCTGTAGGTGCTTTGCTACCTTAAGTCAGACTCCAGTCTGCTGTGCCTTCCAAATTCACGATACAATGGAACGAACCACATTAAGGCCTTCAGATGAGGAATAAGAAAAAATATGAGCCTACGCTTTGAATTTCTTTCTTTCTTTTCTTTTCTTGAGACAGACTCTTACTTTGTCAACTTTGGTAGAGTGCCCTGCAACCTCACTGCAACCTCAAACTCTTGGGTTCAAACGATCCTTTTGCCTCAGCCTCCCAAGTAGCTGGGAGGCGCCCTCTACAATGCCTGTTTAGATACAGAGTCTCGTTCTTGCTCAGGCTAGTCTTGAACTCCTGAGCTCAGGTGACCCACCCGGGCCTCTCAGAATGCTAGCATTATAGGCATGAGCCACAGTGCTGGATCCATGAGCTGACACTTTTCATGAAAAATGCCCATGTTCTTAAAAAATGTTTTCCAAAGAAATCACTTCTCTTTCCTAACTCTTGGCCTCTCTGACATACCTAGTGACTGCAGATAGGGGCTTAGCTGGGTGCTGCAGATCTATGTTTCTGTAGCCTCCTTTAGAAGTCCTTGTTATGAGAACTAGCACCTCCATTTGGAATGTGAGAGCTGTTGCCACAGAAGACTCAAGTCTACAGCTTAAACTGAGAACCAGTCTCAGTTTACATTCTTTAATATTTATCACTTAGTGAAGAAATATACTTTTAACCCTTGGATAAGGAAGAGCCAGGCCTCAACCTTCCATTCCAAAAACTTTTGAACTTATTCTTACCCTCCCACCCATCTTACATCTCTTGACCAATTGGTGCAGCAAGCATCTTGATTGTAATCTCATTGAGAAGAGATGGCTGCTACTTCAAGTTTCTCCTTGCTATTTTTAGCCCTTTGAGTTCCAGCCAAAAGGAACAGACGGATCAGCATGTAGAACAGGAGTCTAAATGATAAATCTGATGCCACAGAGAAAGCAAAGGAGAATTTTCATTCTTTGTTGTGATAATAAAATAGTTCTTGCTTTCGCCTTTTTTGTACAACATCTACAAAAAAGTGATGAAGTGAGTATATACAATGGAAAATAAAAAAAGGTGGAAGTGAAAGATTTGGGTTCTAGTTTGGGCTTTCCACTATTGGGATGATTGGGCAAATCTTCTCTAAATCTCTGTTTCATTATCTACAAAGTAAGGGTGTTACACCAATTCTAATACGATCTTACTCTGTATGAAGTTTCATTAATATTAATAGTACATAAAATAATTCTATTGCTTATGTGTTAGAAATTGGTTTTGATACAAATAGTTAAGTAGCAGCAATTTCAACCCTTATCATGAAAACATGTGTGAGCTTCATTCTTCAAAAACAAAATGCCATATGTAAGGTGAGTATTTTTTATTTTACAATTTTATTTTTTATACATAGTATCTAGTTTAATCAAGGTTTCCTTAGAGAACAGAAAGATGGAACCCTATATATATATATATATTTTTTTTTTTTTTGAGATAGAGTTTCACTATGTCACCCTCAGTAGAGTGCTGTGGTGTCACAGCTCACAGCAACCTCAAACTCTTGGGCTTCAGTGATTCTCTTGCCTTAGCTTCCCAAATAGCTGGGACTACAGGCATCTGCCACAACACCCGGCTATGTTTTGGTTGTAGTTGTCATTGTTGTTTGGCAGGCCCAGGCTAGGTTGGAACCCACCAGCTCCGGTGTATGTAGCTGGTGCCCTAGAAGGCGCTGAGCCAGAAGCCTAGAATTTGGAAAGCAATTTTTTTTTTTTAAAAACCTCTTTGCTGATTGTGCTGAGGATTTAGTAAGGCAGAAAGGGCTGCCTGGTTTCACCTGAGACTGTGGGTCAGGTAGAAAAACTTTTAATTTTTAAAAAAGAAGATTACAAAGATGAAGAATGTGGCATTTTGCAAGAAAACAAAACAAAAAACACACCTGTAACCTTTGCCCTCAGTGGTATTTCCCTTGTAAACATTGAATAATGGAAAAAATCTTGTAGTCAGAGCTGGTTGCTATTAAAGTTTCATAAACAACAGAGAAATGTGTAAGGAAACAATATTTTGCCATTTGGGTTTTTCTCTTTTTTTAAAAAAATAAGTTTGGTCTTATTGTGCCGTATGTTTTGTTGGATTTATACAGTAGGTGTCTGCTCTTTTATTACCTTGTTGCCTTGAATGTCACGGGTAAAAGGGCTAAAGTCATGGATTCAGAGAGGGCTATTCTTTTTTTTTTTTAAATAATTTTATTGAATCATAATTATGTACATTGGTGCAATTATAGGGCACGATTCATATACATTCAGAAATATTTTGATCGTACTGTTACAGATAGCCTTCATGGCATTTTCTTGATCACTATATAAAGACATTGATACTCTACATTTAATAAGTTTCCCCAGTACCCTGCTAAGATGCACC
>CAUYON010176882.1:0-35539 GCA_963573935.1 Arctocebus calabarensis
GTCTCGTGACTATTCCCTAAAACTTCTAACATAAACTTCTGGAAGGAAGCTAACCCCAACACTTGCAGAATTAGTACCTTCTGAATACTCTCATGAACCAAGAGGATACTATCAAACTGTGCTTGGGTCACAGTCAAAAAATTTGAAAAACATACCACTAAAGGTTTCTAAAGAAAACCTAATGATTCTGGAAAGTGTAATTTCTCATAATAAAAATATGCAGAGAAGGTTTGTGTGTCAGTTTTGCATTTTCCCTATTAGTATACCTCTCACTGTACGTTGTGAACTTGCCTTCCCACCTAAACATAGAGCACAGCCCTTGCCCAAGAGGCACGTGGCAGTGTCTGGGGACTACAGGCCCAGCCTCTTCAAGAATCCCCTCAGACCAAAGCCTCAGGAAAAACTTTAATATACACACACTCTCTTCTCCAGCCTCACCCTCACCCTGGCTTATACCCTCATTAAGTCACATGGACTTTTAAAAGAATATGAAAAGAATATGAGCATCCTCAGTGCTTAAGACTATATGCTCCAAACACACTCATTATCAGAGAGAGAACTGAAACTTCAAGCAGTGCACAGCAAATATAAAACTAGAACAAGTCACCGGGTTGCCAGCCTTAAGATTTCTTTTATTGGGCGGCACCTGTGGCTCAGTGGGTAAGGGGCCAACCCCATATACCGACGGTGATGGGTTCAAACCGGACCCTGACCAGGTAAAACAGCAGTGGCAACTCCAACAAAAAATAGCTGGATATTGTGCTGGGTGCCTGTAGTCCCAGCTACTTGGGAGGCTGAGGCAAGAGAATCACTTAAGCCCAAAAGAGTTAGAGGTTGCTGTGAGCTGTGATGCCAGCGGTACTCTACTGAGGGTGACAGAGAGAGAGACTGTCTCAAAAAAATAAAATAATAGTAGTCCTAGCTACTTGGGAGCCTGAGGCAAGAGAATTGCTTAAGCTCAAGAGTTTGAGGTTGCTGTGAGCTGTGACACCATAGCACTCTACCAAGAGTGACATAGTGAAACTCTGTCTCAAAAAAAAAAAAAAAATTCCCTCTCTCCCTTTATCCTTCATCTGATTGACTATCAATTTACTAAATTTCCCTAATTCTATTTCCATGGTAACTTATATTCAGTATCATTCCTGCTATTATTTCAGTTCAAACTTTCTACCTCTTGCCTGGACTATTATAGTAGTCTTTGAATTGGCCCTACCTCTCCTCCTACTCACTGTCACCTTTTGCCCCAAACAAACTGAGGATAACTTCCTACCCATTCTTCAGGGTCCACTTTGCCCCTGGTAATATGGTCTCACCGTCCTGTAGGTACTCCCAGCACTTTGACTCTTTGAATTCTGATAAGTAGCTTCAGTGATGAGACTGTTCTCCTATCTTCCATTTCCTATTACAAGTAGTTAGTGCCTTGCACATACTACTCATTCAATAAGCCTTTAACAGAATGGATTGAGAGCAAGGCTAAAATGAGATCTCTGCTCCAGTTAGAAAAAGCATTCACCAGCTGACATGCAGTGTGCTATGTCATGCCTCCACTTTCCAGTGCTATCCTCTGGTACTGCCAAAAAGGACAAGGCTAATGTTACTTTTTAACCTATAAAGGATATAGACCTTTCTTAAACATTTCAGAAAATCAAAGCAGATTGGGAGTGACAAATTAGAGCCCTTAGAATTGTGAGAAGTACTTTACAACCTATAATAGACTAGTTGCCTGTGTTAGATTAAAAAAAAAAAAATCCCACAAAGAGACATAGCTACTAATTAGAGAGGCAAAGAGGTGTTTGTGTGACCTTGACCACATGGATAGAAGGAGCAGTGTCCTTACTACCTAATTCAAGAATCCTCTAAAAATTGGAGTTCATTTACTCTGACTTAAAAAGTAGGCATTTGATGAGGATTATCCCTGGAGGGTTGTGTACTTAAAGGGGAAGGTTTCCTTTAGAAGGACTAAAATATGTTGCTAGTAGCATACCTTAATCCATAGTCTTCTTGTGGGGTAGCAGAGAAATTTAGGTTCTGAAATCTCCAACTGTTTCAAAGTAGCAGAGGCATGGGACCCCTGGACCAAGCTGACTTTATCACAGGAAGGAGATACTTTTTCACACTTGAAGAGTACTTTAAGTCCATTTCTTATGTTCTCCTTATGACAGCCCTATGAAATGGACTGGGCAGATAGTCTTCATTCCATATATGGAAAAATCAAGTCACAAGGCCAGTCAGAAGCAGAACCAGAGTCTTCTGACTCCTTAACACGGGCTCTCTCCACCACACCATGCTCCTGAGTTCTAAAAGAGGGGAAACTGCTTATTTATTTATTTATTTTTATTGAGACAGAGTCTCACTTTGTTACCCTCAGTAGACTGCCACGGCATCACAGCTCAGTAGACTGCCACGGCATCATCACAATTCTTGGGCTTAAGAGATTCTTTTGCCTCAGCCTCCCAAGTAGCAGGGACTACAGGCTCCCACCACAACATCTATCTATTTTTTTCTTTGTTTGTTTTTAGCAGGCCAGGACTGGGTTCAAACCCACCAGCCCTGGTGTATGTGGCCAGCGCCCTACCCACTGAGCTATGGACACCTCCTGAGAAACTGCTTATTTAATAGTAGCCCCTCCCACTTAAGTTGAAACTGATTGGCCTGACACATTCAGCCATTGGTTGAATCTGTGCTCCTCTGCTTTTTATCCATACAGCCATGGGGGTGTTGATGTCTAAGCGGCAGACAGTGGAGCAGGTACAGAAGGTGAGCCTGGCAGTATCTGCCTTCAAGGATGGGCTGCGGGACAGGCCTTCCATTCGACGCACAGGCGAGCTGCCAGGGTCCCGCCGTGGCACAGTTGAGGGATCTGTCCAGGAGGTACAAGAAGAGAAAGATGCAGAGGCAGATGCACCAGTGGTTCAGGAAGAGAGCAGTGTCAACCGTGCAGCCTGGGAGCGGCTCAGAGATGGGCGTGGAGTGGAACCTGAGGAGTTTGACAGGAGCAGTCGTTTCACACCACCTGCCTTCATCCGCCCCACCCGGAAGCTGGATGATGACAAGCCTCCAGAAATCTGCCTAGAGCCCAGGGAGCCTGTGAGTGTCCAGTTAGGGCAGGATCCACAAGTTTTAGTCCATCTGAGGATCAGGCAGTAGGACAAGGGAGGCCTGGGTGTAGTTAAGGTGAGACTCAAATTTGGAGCTGAATCCAAAACAATCTTTGAATTTCTTCCACAAGAGTAAAAATGTTTTGTTACGTCCTGGATCCATCTCAGTGAAACCCGTGGGGCAATGGGTGATAAGGAATTACACCATGGCGGGTCTTCTGCCAACCTTCCTGCCCATGGATTCTCAACTACAGATAGTACTAGTCCCTGCAGGAGGCGGTGGGAGGGGAGAGTTTGGGGGTCACAATGACTAGAGATTGCTACTGGTATTTGATGCCAAGAAAAGCAAGGATGCTAAATGTCCTGCAGTACCTGGGACAATCTCTCAGGTAGATTGTTTTTTTCCCAAAATGCCAGTAGCATCCCTGTTCATAGTCACAAAAGCCTGAACAACTGGAAGAGCCTTCTGGTTCTTGTCTTCCAGAAAAAAAGCTCTATTGCCTTATCAGTGTCTTCAGTTAGACATGTTTGTTTAGGCTGCTCCAGGGATACTCAACCCCATGCAGGTAGCTCTGTGCTTAGTGGCCATAGGATCTTGCTGCCTATGCTTACACATCCCTACTCACTCCTGCCATCTTTCTTCAGATTGTCAACGATGAGATGTGTGATGTCTGTGAGGTTTGGACTGCTGAGAGCCTGTTCCCGTGCAGAATCTGCACCAGGGTTTTCCATGATGGCTGCCTGCGCCGCATGGGTTACATCCAAGGAGAAGGTGCAACGGAGGTGACCGAGATGGCCCACACGGAAACAGGCTGGAGCTGCCACTACTGTGTGAGCCTGGACAGCAGGGACAACAGGACTTGACACTTTTCCTGGAGGCCCACTCTTAGAACACTTGTTCCTGAGCAGTGATCTAAAGAGTTTTCTAATAGTACATACGAGGGTCCTAGAGCTAGGATGGGGTTTCTCAACCTCAGAACTGTTGACATTTGAGGCTGGATGGTTCTTTGTGTTGGGGACCAGATGCACTGTAGGATGTTTACCAGCATTCCTGGCCTCTAGTCTACTAGATGCCAGTAGCACACACCCCCAGTGGTGATAAACAAAATTGTCTCCATATATTACCAAATGTGTCCTGGAAGGAACAAAATCACCCTCAGTTGAGAACCACTGACATAGAGGATTAACTGAGTTGAATGAGTCCTAATGACTCAAAAGTATTTCTGTTTGGAGCAGTGCTTTCTCTAATAGTCTGTAGTTGTCATTAATTGTATTTATCTGAAAACCAACCTGAGATCCTAACCAGCTTGCTTCCAAAAGGGATAGATTCTGTCACAGTAAAACATCTTAGTTCTGAGATCTCACCTGGCCATCCCTTGACTCTTTTTTTTTGAGACAGAGCCTCAAGCTGTCACCCCGGGTAGAGTGCTGTGGCATCACTGCTCACAGCAACCTCCAAATCCTGGGCTCAAGTGAGTCTCCTGCCTCCGCCTCCCAAGTAGCTGGGACTACAGGCACCCACCACAATGCCCGGCCATTTTTTTTTTTTTTGGTTGCAGCCGTCATTGTTGTTTGGCGGGCCCAGGCTGGATTCGAACCCAACAGCTCAGGTGCATGTGGCTGGCGCCTTAGCCCGTTGAGCCACAGGCGCCGAGCCATCCTTTGACTCTTAAAAGCATTTGTCCTTCATCTCTGAAGTGGTCAATATGTGGATTAAATAACAAAGCTCTATTGATTCAGAACTTTGCAAATAATACATAGTATATAAATGCCTTGCAGCTTTTAATGAAGGACAGAGTCTAAGGCTTCCACTGGAAGCCAGATTCATGTCCATTTCTTACCACACCTGAATAGAGTGCAAGCCTTGGTGTGATGATCTGTTTTGCAAATCTCTTCCTTATTTATTGATCTCAGAGTGAGAAGCATCTACTGATCCTCCTCTTATTCTTACTGCCTAGGAGGAAGCAGAAGTGTGCTGTTTTCTAACAAATAACTCTCTCTGTGGCTCCTGCATAAAATAAAGTATAGAACACTTATTTTGAACCTCTTAAACACCTTTCTCCCTAGATTATACCACAGCAGACCCTGATGTACAGACAGCCTTCTCTTATACCAGCCACCATAACTCTGATGCCCATCTTTCCTTCAGTGACTCTGTTTCTCCTTGTGCTGCGGCTGTGTGACTGGGTTAAAAGTGTCTCCTTCCTGACCCCTAGGAACCCACTGGTCCCTTCCCAGCCTTCTGTCATTGTCCTACCATCATTACCACCACTCTCCACTGGGCTTTTCACAAAGGCTTCTTTGAAGCTCCTGCCCTTTCTTTCCTTCCCTTCATAGTCAGGCTGCTTATAAGAACTTCATTGTCTCCTTGTGGCTCCTCAACCACTTGTAAGTGACTTCTGCATCCATCATTCTGCTGAGTTGGTTCTTCCTAAGGTCACCAGTGACCTCCTAAATATTTAACCTACTGACCTTTTCTCAGGCATCTTCTCACTTAACATCTTTGAAGTATTTGGTGTTTCTTTATTTTCCCCTTTTTTTAGGTTTTATGTATTTGTATGAGAATTATCACACAAGATATAGAAACTAGAGAAAATAGAAAATCAACAAAATCCCACTTCACTTGTATAACCATTATTAACATTACCTCCTACATTGTGCAACTCTCTTTTCTTAGTATCCAGTACTTTCTACTTTACTGATTCTCCTCCACCCTTCTTTTCTGACCCTTTTTTCTCAATGCCCTTAGTTTCTTGTCTCAGTTCAAAATTCTGGTGTATCTCAGGGTTCTGTTATTAACCCTCTTCTTTTCTCATTGTACACTGTCTCTTTGGGTGATTTCATCTACAGCCACCATCTAAGCCCTAATGACTTCCATATCTGTGTGTCCAGACTTAAATTTCCTGCCTTTTAGACTTATCCATCTTGATGTCTTATAGGTATTTCACATTCAACGTGCCCCCAGATGAAATGGAGGAAGCCTCTATTTCTTATCTCTATAAATAGTACCACCACCACCCAGTTACCAATCCCAACTTATTTTTCTTCCTCATCCCTCAAATCCAATAAGTCAGCATGTCCTACTGATGCTTCCTGTATTGTGTCTCACATCTCCATCCCCCCACCCCCCGGCTTCTCCCCTCTCAGGTTTCAGTTTAGCCACTGATTTTTTCTTACCTGTGCTATTGCAATAGCTTCCTAACCTCCCCATGCCTCCCCACACCTCCCTGACTTTCTGTTTTCTCTAGTTTCCATATCTTATTTGATAATTCTCATAAAAATACACAAACCCTCCAAACTTTACTCCTGCAATCCATTTTTCCCACAGCAATCAGAGATCTGACTGTGGCACTGTCCATTTAAAAACCCTTCAGTGGTTCTCCCTTGCCCTCCGAATAAAACCCTGGGCTAGAGTGCCCTGGCCTCAGCGTAGCTCACAGCAACCTCAAACTCCTGGGCTTAAGTGATCCTTGTGCCTCATCCTCCCAAGTACCTAGGACTACAGGTTCCCCACCACTACAGCTAGCTAATTATTAGGGACAGGGTCTAACTTTGCTCAGGCTAGTATTATATCAATTTTTTTAAAGTATTATTAGGCACAGTGGCTTACTCCTAGACTCCCAACACTTTGGGAGGCCAAGACACAAGGATTGCTTGCCTCCAGGAATTTGAGGCAAGCTTGGATAATGTAGTAAGACCCCATCTCTACAAAACATAAAAGCAAAAAATTAGGTGTGGTCGCACACACCTGTCATTTCAACTACTTGGGAGGCTGAGGCAGGAGGATTACTTGAGCCCAGGAATGTGAAGTTATAGTGAGCTGTAACTGTGCCACTGCTTTCCAGCCTAGGCAACAGAGTGAGATCCTATCTCAAAAAAGAAAAAATATAGAAAAAAATAAAGAATGGGCGGCGCCTGTGGCTCAAAGGGGTAGGGCGCCGGCCCCATATGCCAGAGGTGGTGGGTTCAAACCCAGCCCTGGCCAAAAACTGCAAAAAAAAAAGAAAAGAAAAAAAGAAAGAATGGTTTAGGTTCTTTATGAAACCCACAAACAAATACTCATAAAATATCTGCTCTTATTCTTTATTGGTCTTTTAGGTAAAATATTAACTTTCTACTAGAAAGACTCTTTGATAGTTTAAGGACTATGTAGTAATTTTAACAAAATAAGGTATCAGTGCTCATTTGGAATTGAAACTTTTCAGCACCATGAAAAATTCATTTGAGTTTAGAAACCTTGTCACAATGGCATTTTTTAAACCCTACTCAAGTTATTTAAAGTGATACAAATGGGCTCGGCGCCCATAGCACAGTGGTGAGGGCACCAGCCACATACACCGAGGGTACTGGGTTCAAACCCAGCCTGGGACAGCTAAACAACAAAGGCAATTGCAACAAAAAATAACCAGGTATTGTGGCGGGCGCCCATAGTTCCAGCTACTTGGGAGGCTGGGGCAAGAAAATCACTTAAACCCAAGAGTTGGAGGTTGCTGTGAGCTGTGATGCCACGGCACTCTACCAAGGGTGACATAGTGAGACTCTGTGTCAAAATAAATAAATACATAAATAAATAAAGTGATACAAATCACTAGAAACAGAAGTAGAATTAAACTTCTTAACCAAAATTCTTCTGAGCACAGCCTAACACTGAAGGCCAACTACATGAAATGGATACAGAGGGATGTGCTTTGGGTTATAGAGGTAGGGATTCACAGTGCCCTGTCAGTGAGTCCTTATTCCCTACAGTAGCTTCCTAAGGCACTTCCAAGAGCTCCCTGTGTTAGCTTGGAGGATAATTTGAAAAACACTATTTTAGTAAAAAGGACTCATGGGTGAGGTCAGGATATCTGGGTTCTGAGAAAGATCTGCCCCAGAGTTAAGGTAACTTGGAGCAAGTCCTTTCTTTACCTTTTCTAGTGCCTCAATCTCCTTGATTGTGAATAGAAGGCTGGGATTAAATGATCTTGGAATTGCTTTATATTTGAAATACTATTTCCATCCCTTTTGATCGTTGCCTTTCTTACTGGCCTGTATGGCCAGTGACTCAGCTCTTCCTTATTTTCAGGACAACCTCAACTTGCTGCTTACTGAGGAGGAAATGTATAGCCTCACAGAGACCTTTCAGCAGTGCAAAGTCATCCCTGGTAAGGTTGGATGGTACTGCCAGGATGGGGAGGGGTTGGTCAGATTTCTCCTTCATGCTCACTAGGATGAACTATGAAAGGAGTATGTCATGTTTAGGGATTGTGGGGACAGGAGGCAGATGATTCCTTGTTCTTGAGTTTTTGACCAGCACCACCTGCTGTAGACTGAGTTACCCTGGCCATGGGAGGCAAAGATTCAACAAGAGCTATGGGTATGGGGGCATTTAGGGTATCCTAGAAGTGAGTGGGGGTATCTTGGATGGGCAGGCATGGCCAGCATGATGTGCCTCCCACAGATTGCTCCCTGACACTGGAGGACTTTCTGCGCTATCGCCACCAAGCAGCGAAGCGGGGGGGGAGTGACAGAGCCCTGAGCGAGGAACAAGAAGAACAGGCAGCCCGCCAGTTTGCAGCCTTGGACCCTGAACATCAAGGCCACATAGAGTGGCCCGACTTCCTGTCCCATGAGTCCCTCCTACTTTTGCAGCATTTGCGTCCTCAGGTGAGGGCCAGCTGGAGTAAATGTCCATGAATTCAGGTTATAGGCCTGGTAAGCATGCCGGGTGGTTGGGAGAACAATAGATACTATCTGAGCAGTGACTAGTACACAGAAATGGGCCCAGATTCCAGCCTGTGCCCAGGCTGGGAAACTAACTAAAGAAGATTGATTGCACTGGACTCCACTGAACGTGTTAATGCTACCAGAAAGACTCTGGGCAACTTCTAAAGGAGGCTGCAAAGGGGGTAATAGAGGTAGGATTCTCTGTGGGTTGATGGTTTACAAGATGTCACCTCTGAGATCTTGTCTGTTCTTCCCCAGAACTCTCTGTTGAGGCTTCTGACAGTTAAGGAGCGAGAACGAGCCCGAGCCACCTTCCTGGCACTGGGCAGTGGGAATGCCATCAGTGAGGCAGAGTGTGGCCGCGCCCAGCATTCTTGGTTTTGCAAACATCTTACAGAAGCTCCATCCTGCAGTGTCAGGTCTGCTTCTTACAAGTCCCTGCCCCTACTTGGCCTTCCTGCTTTTTTCTTGCCAGTGGCCCTTGGTGTAAAATATACCTCCCTGCTTCCCCTGCCAACAGCTGGATGAGGATCCTCCTGTGCATGAGGCAGAGGATGATGATGCCCACTGGCCAAGGCATAGGGTAGCTTCTACTTAAGCTCTGTGTTGCCACATGTCAAAAAGGCCTGGACGTGCATGTCTAGGGCCATGGGCTAAACAGTGTTTGGGAGGGGCAGGGGTCATGCCTTTCACTATCCCGCTCATAAACACATGTCCTTGTGCTCAGCAGCATCAGCCATGTGGGTCCCATAGCTGACAGCAGTCCAGCCAGCAGTAGCAGCAAGAGTCAGGACAAGACCCTGCTGCCCACAGAGCTGGAGTCCAGGTGAGTAGAACCTCCTCACCTGTCTGTCTGTGCCATCTGCACTCTTCAACATATACGCACAAGTATGAGCAGCCATTATCCACTTCCCAGAAACCACCTCCAGGACCACACATGTTCCTCCAGATCCCTAGGGCCAGCCAGCTGCTTACTTGGCTTGGCAGCACAGGCAGCCATAACCACGTCAGGCATAAGCCAAGGCTTCTCTGAGTTATATGCCTACCCAAAGCATGCTGCCCTGGAATCAGATCTCATGAGCTTTCAGGCCCTGCAACCAGTTTCATGAACCTCTTCTTTGCTTCCACTCTAGATTTGTGGACTGGCCCACCTTCCTGCGAGAGAATGTCCTCTACATCTTGGCTGCTCGCCCCAACAGTGCAGCCATTCACCTGAAACCCCCGGGATAGCATGGAACAGAGAAGCTTGGTTCGGGGACAGTGACATCCTCTCCCTTCTTTCCTCTCTCCCTTACCCCCACCAACCTCTGGCACTAAGACTCATGGAGATGGGGCCCTGCCAGCATCTTAACTTGTTGAGCTATAGAGCACTGAGCTGTAGAGCATTGAAATTACCATTGCCCTCACAACAGATGCAATGAATGCATTGCCACAGCAAAGAAGCCCTGGAAGCTGTAGCCGTATCTGCTCTTGGACCACCTCCTGCCCTCACATAGACTGGACCTGCCACCACACACATGTGTGCATGCACTGTACACACATGCACATACATGCCTAGCTGTCCATGCCTTCAGAAGCCTGTTTATTTTTGAGTTGAAACTGGACCAAATTCCCTTTGTCAAGGCCCTAGTATAGAGGAGGGAGTCTTTACTCACCCTTTCTATTAACCAGTTCTGATTGCCAATAGATAAGCCTCTGGCCAAGTGATTCTTAATATGGGGACATCTCAGACTCACATGCCATCCTTGAGATGCTGACAGATCCCTCTTCCCCCCATTGAAAATCCTTTCTGTGGGGCAGTTCCTGTGGCTCAGTGGGTAGGTTGTTGACCCTATATACCAAGGGTAGTGGGTTCAAACCCAGCCCCGGCCAAACTGCAAAAACAACAAAAAAAGATAGTCAGGCATTGTGGCGGGCGCCTATAGTCCCAGCTACTCGGGAGGCTGAGGCAAGAGAATCGCCTAAGCCCAGGAGTTGGAGGTTGCTGTGAGCTGTGACACCATGGCACTCTACCAAGGGCTTAAAAAAAAAAAAGAAAAAGAAAAGAAAATCCTTTCTTTGGTGAGCCACTGTCACTAGTAGGTGTGTACAATGTGCCTCGGCTGTATTGAGGTGGGAAAAGAGTTGAAAACCACCGCTGCAGTTCAGCCTATTATTTATTTAAATTCTAATTCTGGGTGGTAGAGAAAGCAATTAGCTAGTAGAATCCTGGTTAGAAAAGGGGCCCCTCCCAGACACAAAATTCCAGGAACCTCTCAGCCAGGTCATCCAAGTCCAAAAGTCTGTAGCAGAACAGTTAAAAACCAAGGCGGGTCTTCTTGGCCCTGTTTTTCAGGTGGTAGCTCATGCCCAGATCCCCCAGGGCTCTGAAAGGAACAAATGTGATGGCAGGAGTTACAACCCTCTGTTAGATACTTTAGCCAAGTCAGCTACCACAGACCGACAAGGACATGGTCTGAATGGAAGAGGAGAGGCTCAGGCTCTTGGAATGTTCCCTTTCAACTCAGCCATAGACCTAGGAGAGTGACCTCTGTGTGGCGATCACAGTTAGTCTCTTCCACAGCCCAAGAAAGAGCAGCTCTGCAGATGCCACAGCAGACTCCGTTCAGCCATCCTGACACTGAGGACAGGAGGCTGCAGCTTAAGAAGATTTGCATCTCAGCTCTTTCAAGCAGGGGAGTCCTAGGAAAGCCTCACAGAAGTTTTTCCATTCTCCCTGTCACTGGGCTGTGCCCTCAGTTGTTGCTTCTCTCACTGCTCACTGCATGTTCTTCTCCATCAGTCTGGGTCCCCCTGGCATGGGAGGACTTGGGAGGCAAGCAGAGGCTGCCACAGTGCACCAAGCCTGGACTCCAAGCCCCACCTCCCCTTCCTAAGTTCTTATGAAATTCTCAAGTCAGTGCAGGTGGGTCACCCTGGGGTCCAGGTTCTAGGTTTCTGTTTCCAATCTAATGACTTAAGTGTTGCCAGATCTGACTACCAAGAATTATTCAAGATGGAGTTGAGCTCAGTCATACAGAAGCTAACATATCTTCATTGCTCAAGGCACTCATGCTAAATCGAGTACTTACAGAAGAATGTTCATATCTCTCAGTGTTGAGATCCTCAGAGGAAAGCAAGGAGCTGCAGCCAGGGACTGGTAAGAGCCCTGCGTAGTCTCCCCTTACAGGAATTGCTTGAGCTGGGAACAGGACAATTAACTACTGGTGTGGAATTGCTTAGGACTGAAATGAAGCAGACAGGAGACAAATATTCATATGTATGGCCCTGAACATTTCAAAACCCACATCTTTTGTAAATACTCCTCAGCTATACTTCCAGGACTGATGAGGGGCCGTTATTCAGTGTAGTCAAAAAAACAGAAAAGAAAAGAAAGCACATGAATCTTGGGCCAAGGACTGTATCTGAAGCAACCAAGCCTGGGGGTTGCGCTGAGAACATTAAAGCACAGGGGCTCTTGGTTACTCTCCTGGCAGATCACCCTCTGTGCCAGTGGCCTTGGGCTGCTTGATCTCATGGAGAGGGCATTTTAAGTAAAAAAGGCACTGGGCTTTGAGATCTGAACAGGTTTTTTCTCCTGCCTCATCAGTTACAGGGACTGGAAGTCCCTCTTTTGCCCTGACCCTCCACAGATCAAAGTAATGCCTACCTCTTTGGAGTTGCTGCTTCTAGCTCTCTGGGTGAATGGTGACAGTCCTTGGGTTGCTGGATAGACCTGCTCTTTCCCAGGCCCTGGAGTTCTGTCATGACAGGAGCAAGCCCATTTGGGATCACCCTCCTCCCTGTTCTAGGACATCAAGCTTCCTTGGTGAGGGCATGCTGCAGAGGGCCCAGGGGAGGCTACCTCCAGCAAAGAATAGATTCCCCAGTCCAGGGGAGTAGAAAAGCACAGAGGAGCAGTTGGGCCCTTCACCATAGGCATCTAACTTTTTACCAAATGGGAAGTTTCATTGCTCCCCTAGTCCAGTCCAGAACTGCAGAAGTCCCACCCAAGCCCCCATCCAGAATCTTCCATTATAATGCCCTAATCCCTAAAGCCCCTCTGCAGTATGTGTGATTTTAAAACATTTATAAACCTAGTGAGGCCCATTCCCTTTTCAAGTCCTTCCATCACTGTGACTCTTTGAAATTCTGCCAAGTACAAATATGAATGTCTGGCTCTCATGAAAGTATGAGAAAATGTTTTAATCTTTTCTTGGCTGCCCAAAATTGAGATCAGTGCTTTTCCAAGCACACCACCACCACCACCCCCAACCAAAGAAGGCTTTGGTTACAGATCTGTTCCTTATGAAAACCACTTGCTAGTTTTCTCTTCCCTGTGTTCATATTTAAATAGGGGGCAGCTGGATAAACAGAGTTGCAGGGACAGAGGGCTTGTTGAGCATGTGGCTGAGATCTGGCAAGAACCAGATCTGCTTCTTGGTTTTTTTTTTCTCCTGAAGCCAACCTTCCCCAACAGAACAATTGAGCAGCGGACCTTGTGGGATCTAGGGATGGAGCAGTTCCCTTACTCCTAGAGACTGATTCATGTCCCAAGTTTTCTTCTTTAATGACAGCAACAGCAGAAACCATGAGATACATTGCTTCTTTCTGCCCTCAGCCCAAGCAACTGGGGCTGGAATTGCAAACATTGACCTTTCTGGTTCTGGTGCTCCCTATGGGCTGTCACCTTGGCCCTGTTTAAGTGGCCAGGTCTTGGGGTCCCCTAATCCTTCCACCAGTATGTAAAGCACAGAACTAAACTGCGAAGGTTATGCCCAATCCTCTTACCCCAAAGCACAACCTCAACCATTATAGGTATCCAGCTTCAGTAAAAGTGGTGCCAGGAAGCTCTAAAGCCAAGAAACTTAGCAGAAACTGTCATGGCCTCAGGCCAGCCTTGACACTCCAGAGCCAAGAGTAATTTCCAGGCAGGACTGAGAATTGGTAGCAGGCTCTAGTGACCCTGAAAGCATGTTCCCTTCTTACTAGTAGAGTCTGCAAATAACATGCATGGTACTAAAAGGCAGAACAAGCTTGATAACTAGAATTTCAGGACATCCTGGCAGCAAATATAACCATGGTCCCTCTTTACCTCACTCCTATTTACAATGAAATAAAGTTGCTACTTTTATTCAGGCCACTTAGTTTGAATTTGCCCAAGGTATCTCTCTGGGCCCCTGCCTGCAGCCAGACAATGGGGTCTCTAAGAGTGGGGAATCTTAATGCATAATGCCTGGTCCTGACAGCTCAGCTCTGGAGTGGGGTGCAACCAGGCATTTTTCCTGCTGTTGCTTTCCTGCTGCCACTATTTTTGGCAACCTTGAAGGGAAAAGAAAATGAACATGTTAACAGGATTTCCACTAGCCCCAAGCAGCACTCTGGACCACATGCCTCAAAGAGCATAGCAGAAAGGTCTTGTCTGGGTTGGTGATTAAGAAGCTCAGTTGCAAACCAGTCTGCATAGCACTGGGTAGACACAATCACAGATGAGACATCAAGGTGTAAACAACAAGACCTCTCCATATTCGTGGTGAAGCAAAGGACTTCAGGCTTACCTCCAGCCACTCGGGTTTGGCCTGTGATCTGTGTCCCAGCCAAACAGCTTGTGAGGAGGGCTCTGAGAGCACTTGAATAACAATGCAGGATCCATGCCCCCTGGTCCCTCATTCCTTTCCCATGTGCTTTTCTGCGGAAGGTAACTTGACAGTGAGCTGAAGGGGACAGCCCCAGGCACTGTCTCTCCATCTCTACAGCTGCATGCTCCTCCCTGTGGCCAGCCTTCACAGGCACTCCAGAAGGAGCTGCTGCTCCCAAGGCTGGGCACAGTGGAAATCATAATAAAGAGATTGTGATGCTGTCTTGGCTTCCTGTTTCCTGTTGTTTGGGGAACCTGCCATTTCTGTGTAGTTTCTCATTATTGACCAATTTCTGAGTCTGAGCATAAGACAGGGGTAGCTGTGGCCTCCAGAAAGATAGCAGTGGACTGTGGCTCTCTTTCTAGAGCTTTCCTGGCTCTGACCTTTCCAATAAGCAAGTGACAGTTGGGGATAGGGGTACCACCCAGATGTGCAGACCCAGAAGTACAGATACCTCTGTGTCCCACTCCAGATACAGAGGGGACATGGCACTGAAGGGAGAATCCAGAGTGATTGAAGAAATTGAGACAGGTCTCTCAGTCTGTCTTTTATATTGTTTATCCCTCTCCACCAAGAGCTAGTATTAGACATTTTTGCCAAATTCCTGCTGAGCTACAAAGTAGGGAAGCTTGTAAGCTGTTTTCTACTGGTCTTCTAGGCTCTCTCTGACCTGAGAGTTTCCTCACCATTTTTGCAAATTGTTTTAATGTGATATGATAGAGTGATGAAAACTAAAGTCCTCCCTTTTACCTGGTGAGAACAGAGCCAAGTTAGCTGTAAATGGGAAGGCATCTCTAGGCTGGATCAGAGGCAGATATTCTTCCAAAGCCACAGGGGGTCCTAAGTTCAAGTAATTACTAACAGTTTTGAGCACTCACTACACAGTGGGCAGTGCTTTGATAAAATAGCTAATCTTCAACCCTATGAGATTTGTATTACAGATGAAGAAAGAAGGGACCAGAGGTGCTGAGTTTCCCAAGGTTACACAATCACACTGCTAGGAATTGGGGGAACTAAGTAGTCTACTTTCAGCACTCATGTTCTTGGCCACTTTATTGTCAAAGTACTCCTCAAGGGAACCACTGATGTGTGGCCTAACACTCCCTTTCCAACCTGGAAACAGACATGGACTGGTAACCAGTCATGTAATCCTGTCACAGATTTCCTACCACCTGCACAACTCATACCACTCACTTACTGGGCTCCCATGCTCTTCTCCCTGGATTTTTCCTGTGAGGGTCCTCCAGAATCAGAGCACCTTAATGACCTTCCACTAGCCCCTTCTCTTTGTCTCCAGGCTCAGTGAAGCTAAGCACTGGGACAGAAAGAGAGGCATAAAGGCTGGATCTCTGTGGACCCTAATGAGTAAGGTTTCCTCACCCTCGGTGCAGCACTTTAGACTCCCCTAGGACTGTTCCTCTTGCCAACTGTCACTTGCTCCAAGAGCTGGCTCATGCCTCCATTCCACACAAGCCTCGACCCACCCTGTCCTGCTTTGACTTAAGTGCACTCCCTCTTTATCCCAAGGGAAAGTCTCCACAAAGACAAATAAAGCCTTGCTAAATTTGCTAAGCATGTTCTTTCTCCCACCTCACCTTTTCAGGGATTGCTTGGAGTTTGACTTTGCTGAACCTCAGTTTCCTCATCTGTAAAAATCCAGAAAAGAATCCCTGCCCTGACACCCCCCTGGGCTGGTAGCTGAGTGAAAACAGAATGAGTTTAGTAAGCAAAGGGAGGTGTATACACTCCTGAATAGGCATTGAATAGCAAGGATCTCTACTCCATTTGAAGGCTGTGTCATCCCCACCCTCCCACAGGCCTATGCATAACTAGAGGTGCCTCTGTCCACAGTGCTGAAGTCACACTCAGCCAAGCCAGTTGGTGACCTCCAATCCCTCTTTTTTTTTTTTTTTTCTCCAATCCCTCTTTATCCCACCTCTTCCTTTTGTCTTTCTTTCTTTCTTTCTTTTTTTTTTGATACAGAGTCTCAAGCTGTCACCCTGGATAGAGTGCTGTGACATCACAGCTGACAGCAACCTCCAATTCCTGGGCTCAAGCGAGTCTCTTGCCTCCGCCTCCCAAGTAGCTGGGACTGCAGGCACCCGCCACAATGCCTGGCCAGTCATTGTAGTTTGGTGGGCCCGGGCTGGATTCAAACCCGCCAGCTCAGGCGTACGTGGCTGGCGCCTTAGCCCATTGAGCCACAGGCACCGAGCCTTTTTTTTTTTTAAGAGACAGAGTCTTGCTCTGTCACCCAAGCTAGAGCACAGTGTTGTGGTCATAGCTCACTGTAATCTCAAACTCCTGGGCTCAAGAGATCCTTCCACTTAAGCCTCCCAAATAGATGGGACTATAGGTGCACACCAGCAAGCCTGGCTAATTTTTACAATTTGTTTTCTAAAGACAGTATCTCATAGCTGGCTGCAGTGGCTCACACCTGTAATCCTAGTACTCTGAGAGGCTAAGAGGGGTGGACTGCTTGAGACTGAGACCTCGTCTCTACCAAACATAGAAGAACTAGCTAGGTGTTGTGGTGGGCACTTGCAGTCCCACCTACTGAGGAGGCTGAGGCAAGAGGATCACTTGAGCCTAGGAGTCTGAGGTTGGTGTGAGCTATGACAGTACAGGACTCTAGCCTGGGGCAATAGAATGAGACTCTGTCTCAAAAACGAAAAAAATTCTCACTATGTTTCTCAGGCTAGGCTCAAATTCCTGGCCTCAAGCAATCCTCCTGCCTCAGCCTCCCAAAGTGCTAGGATTACAGACATGAACCACCACACCCAGCCTCTTTGTCCCATCTTTAAATAAACATCAAGTGCAGAGATTTCCATGCCAAGTATTGCCCTAAAACTCAGAAGTGTTGCCAAAATGTTTTTTTATTTAATTTATTTCAAATATCTCTTGTTTTGTAAAAATGAATATAATTCTCCTTTCAAAAAACAATAAGTACAAATGAGAAAGAAGTGATTTAGAAGCTCAGATAGAAAAGTGTTTTTGGTCTTAACTTGGTATGGGTGACCAGTAAGAGGTGGCTGCCAAAAACAAACTGATCTAGGGTGGTGCCTGTGGCTCAAAGGAGTAGCGTGAGGGCCCCATATGCTGGAGGTGGCGGGTTCAAACCCAGCCCTGGCCAAAAAACTGCAAAAAAAAAAAAAATCTGATCTAATCTGAGGCAATGTGGAAGGAAGTTCAAAGTCAAAGGAGAGAGAAACAGGATAGCTCATTTGTACCTGCACCAGCACTCCTGGAAAAAGCTAATCAAAGCCAGGCACCACAAACTGAGACTGCTTCAAGGGAACATGATCTTAGTGGTTGGAATTGAGCAAGGTAGATGAATAACCCATGCAGGTGGGAGTTCTGGAGAGACGCAGACTTGAAAGGCACAGATAGCTGATGTTCTGCAAATGGGGCTGATGAGGTCAATGTGTTCTTGAAGACAAAAGGTGGGCACTATGGGAGGCGCACTTCTGCTCACTAGGACCGAAAAATAACTGTGTACCGGAGAAGCCAGTGAACTTGTATGAGCATATGACAGAAATATTGAGTTGGGTGTGAGATAACTTACTAGGTATCTAGTCCTCTTGAGACCTGAGATGCCAGTAAACAGTTAAGCTCCTTCTGGTAGGTTCCCAGCCCTGAAGCCAGCTTCTTCAGAAGGAGAATGACTTTAAGGATCCACATGACCCCAAAGTTTTGGCATCCACAACTTGGGAACTTCAATTTCTTTATTTCACAGGTGGGCTGGTGGAGCTTGTCTCTAGAACTTGATGTTGCACGCCCTCTGCTGGTTATCCCTAACACTGTCCTCTCACCCCGAGGCAAGAAATAACCCTTTTGAACCTTTCAGGGTTCTAGTCAGCGTAGGTTCAGAACATGCGGAAGATACCCTTGAGTACTGGGAAGTTAGACTCCTATTTAGTGCTCAGTTAGTGTATAGGGTCAGGAATGATTATGAGGAAGAGTCCAAGTACCAAAATTGGAGTTCAGCCATGTCTAGGAGGAAGGTTTAGGCTGAGGCTGAATTGAGGAAAGTGTCTTAGGGTGAGGCCAAAGTTGGGGACTCAGTATGGAACGAAATTCTGAACTTGGGTGTCAGCATAAAGTATGTATCAGGAGAGATGCTAAACACCTAACCACAGGGAGTAGTCAGTCTGTATCCTAGTTAATGGGTCAATGCAGCAATCCTACCCTTGGGTGAAAGCATCAGGTAATGAATACTTAATCACTTCAAGCAGAGACATTTCCCAGGGAGAAGTTTAAGGGATGGGGGACAAAATAAAGTAGTCACTAATTTCTAAGGAACTCCTAACTTTAAAGATGCTAATGGGTAGGCTGGGGGTCCTCTTTTTCTCAGAAGGAGGATCCCAGTATTCTAGTTCCAGCTTCCTGATAAAGGCCCCCCCCAATACACGCATATACTACTGCGTACAAATCATAGGTAATTTGGGGGGAAAGGAGAGGCCCAAGGACCAGTTCTGTTGCTACAGAGAGCTGGCAGTTGTGGGGGTAGTCTTCCTTCCCCACCAGGATTCTCTGTTTCTACTGGCAACAAGGCCTGGCAGCCTCCCACACCCAGATCTTAGCAACCGTGGGAGCCCCTGGCAACTGCTGCCATGGTAACAAGACAGGGCACTGAGAACAGGCTGGGGGGGCACTTCCTATGGCGCTTTCAGGATGTATGCAGGATCAGGGGGTCCCCTCCCCTACACAGTCTGGGAGGGAACATGTGCTCCTGTCTAAACACCTCCTCACTGGCACCCACCTCCGCCCCTGCCCACAGATTCCGGTTCCCTCAGGGTGAGGAAATAAGGGACACCTAGGGTTATGACGTCTCCATAGGAAGGAAGGGTGAGTGGGGTTGTTTAGAACCGACATGATCATAGATGCATGCATATGCTGTCAGATATGGTGTCAACATGTTAACAGCCACATATTTCATCCATTCTGTCGTGCAGACACATACCTACACAGTCATTTAATTATACACATGTACACTGACAAAAAATGACATACCTACAGCAAAAAACAGGATAAGACACATTGCCACACATAAATAATCAGACAGATACACTCTTACAAATCACATCACCAGTACAGCAGTACAAGTAACTCCCAGTCAGACTCATACGTTTATAGGATGCACTTGCATACCCAGACATCCGTGAACATAGAGCAATGGTTAACTTGATTGAGCATTAACTACATGCAAAGCTCAGAACTAAGTGCATTACATATGTTACCTTAATTAACCCTCACAATGGCTCTTATAAGTGTTGTTGTTGCCTACCCCATTTACAGAGAAGGCAATAAGGCACAGATGTGGAAATAACCTCACAAAGTCCACAGCCTGACTCCAGGACCCATATTCTCACACTATGCTTCATTTTGTACCCTGGTCCCCCACATATACCCCTGATGCCCAGGGAAATGGGACAAAGGGCAGGAATGGTGAACTGGGCAAACAACAGAGTCCATGCCTCCAACACTTGAACACACAAAGCTACACCCTCAAAGGTCCAAGCCTACACTTTAGCATTAGCAGGGGCCAGGTGAGGGCTGGTGACTAAACTCTCTGCTTCTGTGTTGGCACAGGCAAGCTGGAGGAGGCAAAAGAGACAGAACTGGAATAGGAAGAAGCAGAGCCACCCACCACCTGGGACCCACGAGTCTGGAGGTGGGGGATGAGAGCCTCCACATCTAAGAAGCCAGCACTGGTCCTGGGCCCCCTCATCCCACCTTACCCATTTGCATGTCACACTGTTCCATTTCCCTTGCCACCCCATCACCCCTCCCGTCCTCATTCCTCTTCACCTCCTCTCTGTTCCATCCTTTTTCTGGTCATCCTATCTTCCATTCTATTCCTCATTCTCCCTATCTCCTCTTCCCCCTTTATCCCCTCATTTTTCATCCCTCCTTGCCTCCCACCCTGCTGCCCTCTCTATCTTCCCACCCTGTTTCCCCTCCCCTCCTTTCTCCATCCACCTCACCCCACCTCTCCTCCCTTAACCATTTCCCCGGACTCCCCATTCTCCCCAGCCCTATACTTATCACCCCATCTCTGCTTCCCTCCTCATCCCTCTAACCCCACCACCTCCATCCTCCTCTCAGCACAATTCCCTTTCTTCTTCCACTCCTCATACTCCTCTACCCTTGCAGTTCCATAGTGCATACTGGTGGTGAAGAATATGCAGACCCGCCCCCAGGATCCCTGGACCCTCTCCTGCTCTTCTCTGTGGCCCAGGTACTCAAGCCTCAGTTTCCAGCTCTATCCAGTTCTCACAACCTCATGGGTGTCCAAATTCTGTCTCTGGGAAACAGACAAAGAAAGATGTAAATGAAAGCTTCTGCCCTGACCCTTCCTTTGTCATCAACTCCCCCCAGAACCCTCTCTCCCCTTCTTCACCCCCAGGTTACCCCCTCCCCACCCCCGCTCCCTCAAGCACAGATGGGCCTGGGAGACAGTGACGTGGGCACCAGGCACCGTGTCTGCTCTAGCGGCGGCTTCCGCTGGCGACCGCCTCCGCAGCCCCGCCTGCTCTGAGCTGCGGGGACACTGGGGCTCAGATTTAATAATTTAATGGGAGTAGGGGGTGCTGAGACGAGAGATTCGGAGGGTAAGAAAGGTGGATCACGGGCAGCTGAGATGAAGGATTAAGGGGGAGCTAAAATAGGTAGATCACTGATGTAGAGAAAGAACTAAGAATAGGACCAGACAGAAGGTCATGGAGGAAAAACAGTTTATAAGGGCCAAGAAGGGGAGTAAAGGGCCGAAATGCAGAAGTCCAGGGAGGAGTAGGATGAAAGACTCGTTATATGGGGACTAAACTGAAATGGGGTTGTGGGGATTGCTGAGAAGGGGCTGCCTGCCGGGAGGGAGCTAGGATGAGGGAATTACACCAGACGATGGGAAGGGGACTCTGAAAGAGTCCCAGAGGTGCTGCACCTCCAGGTGCTACCAGGTTACCCTCACGGGAGAGATCAGAAAGGAACTTAAACTCTGCATGTCTTTCAGAGGTCTGCTTTGAGATCCAGTTAGGTCATGTCAGGTCAATATGTCAGGTAAGGTAAAGCTAAATCAGATCAGGTCCAGGTCGGTTCACGGTTCGATGGAGGACAGGTGAGAAGGGGTGACATTTGGACCCTGGTCCAGGAACTATACCTGCCAGAGCGCACTATTTTCTCTCTCCCCTCTCCCCTTCTAAATGAAGAAAGGAAAGAATGCACAGTGTTACGGCCAACTGGTGGGGGCAGTTTTCCTTTAAGGCTGCCTTTGACGTTGCACGGGTTCCAGAAGGTTCTCCTGGGATTCGAGTGGTGGCCAGTACGTCCCACCTTCTCAAACCGGAGATTGGACTAATATAGTTGCCCCCCGGCTCGGGTCTAAGTCTCACAGATGAACCAATAAAATCAAAGGGCGCGTAAAGTTGCCGCCCTCTATCCTTTTCACCAATGACACGAGAGGTGGCGAAGAGGTGTGGTTGATTGATCCCAGGGGCCACCAATCAGACCTACACCAATCACTGCCCGGAATGTGTGCGCGTGTGGCCGGGTGACAGGGGCGGAGAATGGGCGGCTATCACCAAGCCGCTCGTTGAAATCTGCCCAATCACAGTAGAGGCTGAGCTGAGTGACAGGTAGGCTGCTCAATGGGGGGCGCGGAGGCGGAGCCGTGGGGGCGGGCTCCCGGTCCCGCTGTCGGCGGCCGGCGGGCGGGCGACTCCTGTCCCGAGTGGAGGCGGCAGAGCCTGAGCCGGGGGAGGGGGCAGCGGCTGTCTGACGACCGCGGAGGAGTCTGCAGCTCCTCACCGGTGAGGGAGCCGAGCCAAGACTCGGGGGTCCTGGGAGTGGGGCGTCGCGAAGCCAGGGGTCCTGGTGTCTGGGGGTTGGGACACTGAGGGCCCATAGGCTCTTCTGCCGTGGGGGTGCGGGGACTCCGGGTCTGCAAGATGCTCAGTGTCCGCGACCGGGCTTGCTCCTCTCGGGGGGCAGCCAGCGTCTGAGCCGGGGGAGGGTAGGGGAGGGTCGGATTGGGTTCCGCCGGGCGGAGGCGTTTCTGAGCAGGCCAGCCAGCCAGCGCCGGTGACATCACCGACCACCCTCCCCCGTCCGAGCCCCCTCCCCTTTTCTGCCCTCCCTTCCTCGCCGCTCCTTTTGTCCCGGCCGAGCTCTGCTCTGCCCCTCCCCGCCCCGCCCCGCCCATCTGCGAGGGAGGAGTCCCCGTCAGTGACTTCATTGAGTAGGTTCTTGGGAATTGGGGTCGGGTCCTCCCCTTATAGAGGCTAGAGGAGCTCACTGCCTCTCAGGCCCTCACAGTCACACCTGTCATAGGTACACACTCTGCCACTCACAAGCACACGCTTGCACTGCCATACCGCCACTCACAATCAGCCAGACACTCCTGCACCTGAGAGCAGGTGGCCGCTGGCTCCTCTCCCTTCACTCCACACCTGGGGATCAGGTCCGGCTCCTGCTGCATCAGACAGGCCTTGCTGGGCAAGCGCCTCTGAGATCTGAGGAGGTGGCTCCGAGCTGCAGCTTTCCAAGCAGGCTCCGGTGGAGCGATCAGAGGTGAGGGGCTTGGCTGGGCATGTTTAAGCGCACAGCGCTCTCCTGCCCACCCCCAGCAGCACCCCCACTGCAGGCCCGAGGAGCTTTCCGGAGCTTCCCACACTTCTGGGGAGAAGACTTCTTAGCCAGCTTGATGTTTAAAATTCAGCTGGAGCCCTTAAAACTTCGAGCGTGGACGCTGAATGGGTTTGTAAAGTTTCGGTAAGTCCCTCCGGAGAAGGGCACTCACAGTCAAATCCTCCACATCAGCCATTCCCTTCCATTGCCTATTTGCTTCCTCCATCTCATCCTCATCTCATCCCCATTATTGCAAGAACCCCCTTCTACCTTACCCTTACATTTGGACGAAGTGCATCCCTGGTCATTCATCTATTGTAAACTCTTCAGGCATCCATTTCCCACAAACAGCTCCAGTATTTCAACCCTTCACATTTCTCCCTTTCAAATCCTCAGTAACTCATTTTCCACTTCAGCTATTTCCATTTCTCATGCCCCTCCATCAGCACCTCATTTTCTGTACCAATCATCTCCCCTCCCTATGCCTCCACAGTTCCCCTTGCCATTTCTCCCCATTTTTCATGTCTGCCTCTTCGTTATCATTCTTCTCTATCAAAGGCAGTGCCATGCCATGGGGCTCCTTTGTCATTTCAACACGTGGCCTGTGGGTAGGGGAGGGAGGAATGGAGGGAGGAAAGAAGAAGGAGGAAATGGAGGCAGGTCCTGAAAGAGCCTGCACTGTATCTGTGGAAGCAAGAGAACCATGGGTCTAGACCAGCTGACAAGGGGGCACCAGGGAGGAAGCAAACCAGGTGAAGGGATCATGCAGGGACATCAAAGGAGGTTGGGTGGGTTGGTGAGCCCTTCTGCTGGCCCTCTGCCTAGAAGCTGTGATAGTTCTCTGAGCCCTTTTGATATGCCTGGGCTCCCTCCCAGGGGAAAGGTGTGGGTTGAGGCAGAGATGGCAGACCACCCCCAGCACCCTCTCAGACAGCTTATACCGCCATTTCCGAAAATGGCTGCCCTCCCCCAGGTGCTCTTTCTTCTCTGCCTCCCCCAACCCCAGTCTCCCCCACAGGTGTGACTTGCTAGTAGGGGGAGGTGGGGGAGTATCTGCCTTTATGGAGCCTTTTCTTCGTCAGAGTGAGGTGACTTCCAGAACCATGAGTCAAAACCCAGCCACCTACAGTAGGTCCTGTGGGGGCAGGAGTGAGGACCATTGTCCCTGCCTACTTGGGGCCTTGGGGGCCTCTCCCTAACCCAGTTACAGCCCTCACTCCTGCCAGGACCTATACATCTCACTGCCATATAGCAATCAGAGGCAGAAAAGCAGGTCTCAGCTGTGGCTGCCAGCCCAGGACATTGCTAGAAAGACTCTGGTTCTCCCAGCTTCGGCAGGGGTTGGCCAAATCTCAGAAGGGCTGGAAAATGGCATCTGGCCATTCCCCCAAATAGCTCTAGCTATAGGAAAGTCCCCTTCCCTTCATATCCAGCAGACACATTGATGGAGGGTGATTAGAGTGGAAGAATTAGAGCCCTGTGTTTTCTGTCTCACATAACAAATGTTGCACCCAGCCTGGAAGGGACTATCAGAGGAATATGGGCCTGGCATTGAGCCAGATCCTAAGTCACAGGGGCAAGGTGAGAGGGAGGGACTTATAGACAAGGTATTAAGGAAATGGCAGTTACTGCCCAGTTTTCTTTTAACAACTAGGGTCTAAAAAAGGCCTATCTCCAGGATGTTTTGTTCACTACCACTGGTGCTTAGTGGCACAGACAAGTCTTCACACACAGTTTTGTGTGTAGACACTGGGAAAAGAGTAAAAGAACTGTTACCTTAGTTGGGGGGATGACAGTGTCACCCCCCTGCTAATAAGGGAGTTGGAAACAGCAGTTTCCAAAGGCTCTGAGTCACACTTTGATCTGAGTCACACATGAGGCTTAGCATAGTCTGGGGAGGTGGGTGCGGGGGGTTGGGGGAGGCCTGGGGTCTCCAATGGCAGGGAGGACTCTAGACACCAATACCCTGCCTCAGCCTAGCTGGCCAAAATAGCTGGCTGAAGACCCAGGACTGTCCCTAGACCTGGGCTCCTGCCCCAGCTGCCCTCAGCCCGGGCACTATGCCTAAGGCGTGGCATAGCAGACCACGATGCTCAGGTGACCTCACCCAGTACACTGACCTTCGCCAGCTTCTGTGCATAGGTCTGTCAGCCATCTCACTCAGCAGGGCCTCTCAGGGGTTCTCAGTCTGGCCCAAGGACCTAGGCTTTAGCCTCTCCCCAACCTCAACTTCCTGCTGGGAAAACCCAGGAGGTGAGGAAAGAATCACAGAATCCTGGAATGTCAGAGCTGGAAGAGGTCATCTAGTCCGAACCTTTCATTTTACGGATGGGGAAGACACAGGCCCACAGAACAGGCATGACCTGCTGAAGGTCACACAGTGAGTCATTTAGGGACTACAAGATCATAAGGAGCAGGGCTGGGTCAGAAGAGAATAGGGGCATAAAGGATTGGCCCTGGGTTTCTTTCAGAAACAAGGAGACCAGTGCTGGTCCAGTGGCTGTGATGGGAAAAGATTATTACAAGATTCTTGGGATCTCATCCGGGGCCAACGAGGATGAGATCAAGAAAGCCTATCGGAAGATGGCCTTGAAGTACCACCCAGACAAGAACAAAGAACCCAATGCTGAGGAAAAGTTTAAGGAAATTGCAGAAGCCTATGATGTGCTGAGTGACCCCAAGAAGCGGGGCCTGTATGACCAATATGGGGAGGAAGGTAAGAGGGCAGCACTCCAGTCCAATCCTGGACCCCTGTGCTTGGCTGGCAATCCTGGGTGACCTGGTTCTCATAGCAGGGAATTGGGAGGCTGAGGGTGGGGAGAGGGAGATAAGGATTTCTAGCCCTGACACTGGGAAGAGAGAGGAGACTACCCACCACCAAGCCTCCCGCCTCTCTCCACCCCTTTCCCTCCTCTAGTTCAGGCCTTAGAGAGGGTTGAAGCTAAAGCCAGAGGCCTTCCCTCCTTTCTTTGCTTCCCAGCCTTATTAGTCCTGCCTGAAGTCCCTGCTCCTTCATTGGCTGATGGGGAAGATGGGGGAGAGGGAGTGAGTGTGTGGCTTTCTGAGGACAGAGCATTTACATTCATCAGCATAAAAGTCTGGCCCTTAGCAGCCTGGGAATTAACCACCAGAGCCCTGAGCAAAAGTGGTTGTCCCCATCTTTCCCCCTTCCCTGCCCACTTCAGGCCAGCAGAACACAGGTTGAGCTTCCCTCCCAGAGGAAGTGGCAAGGATCCAAGAGTGGAAGGGGAACTGCTGCTGGCTTCTTACTCCCTCCCTTTGGTTAGCTGCTGGCCACAGAGCGGGAGGCAGGAAAGGCCCAAATAAAGCCTCTGAGAGGGTGGCCCCTCCCAGAACATCCCACGGGCATGATGTAGCTGCTAATTCTGGGCCTGCCCCTCAGGGCTGCCTGCCACCCGCCAGCCACAGGCACCTGTCAGGCTATATTAAGAGATACTGTCACAGCGAAGGACTCTCCTTCCTGGGAAGAACTGCCCTTCCTCCCCAGTGGCATCCACCTTTGTTGTACATTCTCCTCCTCTTCACCCTCCCCGCCCTCTCTTCCAAAGTAAATGGGCTAATGATATGTATGGCACCTGATACAAAGCAGATGCTCAAAGGCATCTTCCCCTCCTTGCTTTTCTTCCATTCCCCTCTGTACACCCTAGTCCTCCCAACCTCCTTCTTATTCCCTACACTGCTAGTCCTTTCCATTTTTTTCCTTCTTACCTCCTAGACTTGCCAACTCCCAGATTCATCAGGTACCTGCTGGATTCCTCAATATTCTCCCAGCTAAGAAATTTTTCTCTCTGGGGTAGAGGGGTGGGAGTGGTCAGGTGAGGAGAGGAAAGCAGTGCTAACATCATGCCACCGTGTGACTTGTCTTGGAATTGCACTCATTCCTCCATTCAGCCTCACCTTTGGGAAGGCAGGAGCTGGGAGAGCTACCCAGAGACACTTCTCTCCTGAATAAGAAAGCCTAAGTTCCTAGGCCCAGACACCAGGTTCTCATGCAGGATCCCCATCCTAGGAGGGCCCCTGAGGATGCAGCATGGTCTGAAAGAGATCTCCAGGGCCTGAGGAGGGAAAAGTACCTTGGAAATGTTAGTTATATTCTGTCTCCCCTGCCCCCTCCCCAGCAGCCAGCCAGAACAGTTATACACACAGACTGTGTACAGCTCTGGCTGGGGACAAGTTCCTCTCAGCTGGAACAGGGGGCGGTAGTGGTAGGGTAGGAATCCCTGCAGAGAGAATTACCCCTTCCCATAGTCATCAGCCCAACCTCCCTCCCCACTCAGTGAGCTCTGTCAAGCTTCTCTAACTTGCTAGATAGTCCCTCAATAGAAGGAAAGAAGAGACCCTGAGCCTTAAGGGAAGGGTGAAGAAACAGCTGCCACAAGCCCCTGAACCACTTGGCCTTGCTAATGAAACTCAAATCTGTCCTTGTGGTCCTAAGAAGTAAGAGGCTAATTTAGGCTCAGGCTCCATGACCCATTGAAATTCTTGATAAAAGACCTCAAAGAGAAGGGTCTCTTCCCTTAGCCTGAGTCCCACCACTACATCTATGTATTCTACAGTAGTTCTCAATGTTAACCCTCTCCTCACATCCTCTGTGACCTTCTCACCATGAATCCTGCCTCCAGGAATCTGAGCCCCCTAGACAAAACCTGACAGAGAAAAAGCATCTGGGGTCACCACCTGCAATGCACCAGCCCATTCATACATTTTGGTTGCTCAACATTAGATGTCGGGTGTAGGGCTTGTTGTTGTATAACTCCAGCGAGCTCCATTCCCATTGTAGTCTATGTCTGTATGATGTGTAAATGACACTCCCTAGAGTTGTGTAACACTGAGCAGACAGTGTGGGAACAAAGTATTGGAAAACTTTTTCTAGAAAAATAGCTCCTCATCTTGAAGTTCACTGAAATGAAGAGCTTCCTGCTATTTTGAGGCCTGAAGCCTCCTGATTTCCCATTTGTGTAAGAGTCAAGGAAAGAGGAAGCATTGTAAGAAGCAGAGTGAAAGTGGGTTTCCTTCTGGACTGTATCCCCACCTCATTTTAGACTGGTCATTTACAGCCCCTGTGTGGCCAAGTCCTGTCTGATTGCCTCTTTGCCTGTATGTCTTTGGAGACAAGCAAACATTTGGGATGACTTATAACATGATACTAGGTTAGTCACCCACGGCTTTGTGAGACATCTTTAGACTATGTATATATGGAAAAGATTATAGGACTGGAAGTCACATCTTTTAAGTCCTCTTCTGGCTTTTCCACTTAATGGGTAACCTAGCCTCTTTGAACCTCAAGGAGGGCACTATTATTAAATATATAATTAAGACTAGAAATTAATCTTGCCAGAAGCTTTTCTTACTTGATTAGCCTGGCTCTCTCTGCAGGAGTTGACGTTTACTTCTTTTTCTAGGCCCATGAACTGGAGCTAAAGGGCAGGGGGGAAAGACGAGGGTAGGGCAGGATGAGCCACATTGCCCTAACTTCTCCTCTCCTCCAGGCCTGAAGACTGGCGGTGGTACATCAGGTGGCTCCAGTGGCTCCTTTCACTACACCTTTCATGGGGATCCTCATGCCACATTTGCCTCCTTCTTTGGTGGCTCCAACCCTTTCGATATCTTCTTTGCCAGCAGCCGTTCCACTCGACCTTTCAGTGGTTTTGACCCAGATGATATGGATGTGGATGAAGATGAGGACCCATTTGGTGCCTTTGGCCGGTTTGGCTTCAATGGGCTAAGCAGGGGGCCAAGGCGAGCCCCAGAACCACTGTACCCTCGGCGCAAGGTACAGGATCCACCTGTGGTGCACGAGCTGCGGGTGTCCCTGGAGGAGATCTACCACGGCTCCACCAAACGCATGAAGATCACGCGGCGGCGCCTCAACCCCGATGGGCGAACTGTGCGCACCGAGGACAAGATACTGCACATTGTCATCAAGCGTGGCTGGAAGGAAGGCACCAAGATCACCTTCCCCAAAGAGGGCGATGCTACACCTGACAACATCCCTGCTGATATTGTCTTTGTGCTCAAAGACAAGCCGCATGCACACTTTCGCCGAGATGGCACCAATGTGCTCTACAGTGCCCTGATCAGCCTCAAGGAGGTGGGGCCTTTTTAGGTTGAGTGTGTGTGCTGGGGGGATGCCAGGGGACATTCCCTTCCTTTTTACCAGCTGGCACATTCTTCCCCCACTTCAATCTATTTCCTCCCTTCTCACTCACCCTTCCCCACCTTTTCCTCACTCTGTGCTTCATTCTCCCCAGGCGCTGTGTGGCTGCACCGTGAACATTCCCACCATTGATGGCCGAGTGATCCCTTTGCCCTGCAATGATGTCATCAAACCAGGCACAGTGAAGAGACTCCGTGGGGAGGGCCTGCCCTTCCCCAAGGTGCCCACTCAACGGGGAGACCTCATTGTGGAGTTCAAAGTTCGTTTCCCAGACAGATTAACACCACAAACACGACAGATCCTTAGGCAACACTTACCCTGTTCCTAGGCTCTGCCCCAGCCAATCCAGAGTCTACCACAGCAATACCCCCTACACTCACCCGACCTAATGTGCACCCAGCCTGATGTCCACCAGACACTGGCAACTGTTTCTAAAATAGAAAAAAAAAAAAAAAGCCACTGGTTTTCAGGAAAATGTTCCCATCAGACCCCTTTCAGAGCTGGGCTGCCTGGGGGGAGTGGGAGGGAGGTGGGGAGAGCTAGCCCAGGGCAGGGGTCAGTTTTCATGTCACTAGCTTTGAATCCAGTTCCCGCCCAGTGGCTGGAGAGTGACCTGAGTGCTACTTGAAGATATAGATATTCCTTGTCCATGCCTGTAAATAGCATATCTTCCTTCCCCTCTGAGCTTTGCTAATATCTTTCCTCTCCCTTCCCTTTGGCTTCCTCTTGTTGGGGGAGGAAGAGGACAGAAAGGACATTGCTTTCCCACCCCCAGTCCAGGTCCACAGTGTCCCAGGTTATCGCACACATATTCACACACACAAAGCACTCACCTAGAGCTTTCTGTGCCTCTCCAGGAGAGAGGAGAGGAGAGGAGATAGGAAGAGAAGGCCCACAACCTGTGAACAGGGACATTGAGCACGAGACACTTTTCATCTGGGGCAGAGCAGTGAACCAACCCTCAGCAGCTCCCTGTTAGCTGCCTTGTCTACACCCCAGAGCCAGAGGTTCTATCCTCCCTCTCAGGAGTATTCAAGGGCAAGGGGAAGGGAAGAGGAACCTGAGGTATTAAGGCTAAGATGTCGCCCATCTCCCAGCCTTCATCAGGAAGTGAAGGAGCTTTGGGGTCAGGTGGCAGCTATTTTCCACCAAGAGACTCAGGGTCACAGGTTTCTCCCCATACCTCTGAACTCAGGGTCCAGCCACCCCCAAACTTCCAAATCCTACTTTTGTGATATGTGAAGCTACTTATTACTTACCCTTCTTGGAGGCTATGTGGGAAATTTCCAGCCCTTTTTTGCCTGTGTGACCCCACCCCACTCCCACAGTTGTACAAAGGTCAAATAGTGAAGGAGCTGGGGAAAGACTGCTTCAGCCAGTCCTGGGGTGGGGACTTTAGGTTTTCTCACTTTGACAAGCCCCTGAATGTTTTTATAGTAGTTTTTTTGTATTTTTTTGTAATGACAGTATTATGTAAAAAATAAAGTATTTTAAAAATATGGCATCTGAGCAGGAGCAATGAACCTGGGATGAGGGCAGGTAAGCAGCGCCATTGTCAACTTCCCTCCAGGGCCCTGGCAACCCAAGCAGGCCCTCAATATGAGCTGAAGTTGACTCCCTCCTTGCTCTAAGACTCCTGGAATATGCAAACATACCCCAAAGACAGAAGATACCACTCAGCTATCAGAAAAAACACATCAATTGAGAAGGAAAAATATCTGTGCTATGGGAAACAGACATCATCCTCTTTAGAAGTGCTAGCATGGAAACTAAGATTTTTCTCATCTAAATTTTCTCTTTGAGTTAGAGAAATTTTCCTCCTGGAAGGGGATGGAGGAGAACTTTCCAGCTGACTAGAAGAGACTCTCAAGACAGAGCCTGGGCAGTGGAGAGGACAGTCAGAGGTACCTGGTGTCCTTAGCCTATGCTGGCAGGTCCTGGCTAGGAACACAGGCTCCCTGGATGTCACTGAACACAGTTGCCAATCTTTGAATCTCACAGTTTTCTAGGGATGTCTGTCCTGGTCTCTGACCTACCTGTATCTGCTGAAGCAACTCTGGCCCTCAAGTGATGGCTACATGATGGGGCACTTGCCCCTTTCCTCGGATCTGGGTAGGAAGGAGCCTGTAGCTGCAGAAATGCCCATCTGCCTGGAATTCTTCCTGGGGTTGACTTTCTTCAGAGCATGGAGTCCATATCTTCTCTAGGATCAGGCCCATGACAGTCATGCCCTCCTGTGAGTCAGTGTCCCAAAGCCATGAAGACATCACTGCTGGGCCTGGGCTCAACACAGAAGCTGACGCTAACTTTACAAGGCTTTTTTTTTTTCCAGAGACAGAGTCTCACTTTACCATCCTTCATAGAGTGCCATGGCGTCACAGCTCACAGCAACCGCAAACTCCTGGGCTTAGGCAATTCTCTTGCCTCAGCCTCCTGAGTAGCTGGGACTACAGGCACCTGCCATAACACCCAGCTATTTTTTTGTAGCAGTTTGGCCAGGGCCGGATTCGAACACACCACCCTTGGTATATGGGGCCGGTGTCCTACCCACTGAGCCACAGGCGCCATCCACTTTATGAGGCTTTTATGGTGACCTTCCTACCTTTTTTTCTGGATCAGACACTAAAAAAAGTTTCCTCATCCTTTTACCTGAAGCACTTTTGCAGAAGCCTGCTAGTTCTAGTGCACAAACCAGCGGTTCTTCCTCAGAGAGTATCTGTTAACTCTCTGACTTGGGCAGGGAGACCCCAACCTATCACCCTTTACTCAATGTTCTCCTGCTTTGGGGGCTAAGGTAGTCTCTCTCTTTACTTGGGGCTAAATTCTTATCCTCTTATCTCTTCCAAAGGCCTGAAGTTTTGGGATCCTGGTCTGCTGGGCCTGACTGCTCCCTCTGGCCTCTGTGTCAACCCAAGACCTGAGAAATTGTCATGTCCTCACTGAGCACCTTCTGGGGATGGAATTATGAGACCCTAGAAGCCAGGCTGTCTGAGGCAAGGGGCATTTCAATGGGAAAACCCTGAGGGTGACTCTGAAACTACCTGTGACTTGAACCTTACCCTTCTTAGAGGAAATATCTGGTCCCAATTTAATGCTGTGCCCCCCCCCCACACACACACACACATGAATACAGAGAGGATATAAAAGGCAAGATAGTGATTGGGTGCCATGGCTCACTCCTGTAATGCCAGCACTTCAGAAGGCTGAAACCAGGACTTCAAGACCCTGTCTATGAAGAAAACTTGAAATGTTAGCCAAGTGTAGTGGCACACTCCTGTAGACCTAGTTACTCAGGAGGCTGAGGCAGAAAGTCTGCTTAAGCCCAGGACTTTGAGACTGCAGTGAGCTATGATCACACCACTACATTCCAGCCAAACAACAGAGCAAGACCTGTCTCCAAAAAAACAAAAACAAACAAAAAAAAAAACCAGGCAAGAACTGACAGGAGCTCAGGGGAAGAATGGTTCAGCTTGGTCCTGAGGCGGTGGCATCTTTATTGGGTTTTTTTGATAAGCCTCTGAATGATTTTTACAGTAGTTGTATGTATGTGATCTGTGTGTGAATGTCTATAATTCTGTAAAGACAGTACTATGACAATCATTTGTATAACAAAAGAGTTGACCATCCTGGATCTTGGGCAACCAGCATTCTTGGTGGTAGGGAACATTCCTTGGTCACTGGAGCCCTTTGACCACATAATAAAACCTAGAAATTTTCAATCTCCTTCAACACACATTGAATTTCAGTTGGGGTAAGAAACTGTACCTCACTCTGGGCCCTAACAGGATACTCCAGAAGCCTTAAAGAAAAGTCCTGGACCTGATAAATTCATCAGTCAACTCTACTAAACATTTAAAGAAGAATTAACCCCAATCTTGATCAAACTCTTCCAAAAATTGAAGAAGAAGAACATTTTTTTCCTTTAGTCATAAGAGGAAAACTTTCTATGAAGTCAACATTGCCCTGATACCAAAAGCAGATAAAGATATCATTAAAAAATAAAACTACAGGGGCAGCACCTGTGGCTCAAAGGAGTAGGGTGCCGGCCTCATATACCGGAGGTGGTGGCTTCAAACCCAGCCCTGGCCAAAAAACAAACAACAACAACAACAATAAAAAAAAACTGTAAGAAAACTCCAGATGAATATCCCTTATACCATATTTGGCTACACAAAATGCACTCTGGTGTATGTGCATAATATGTACCCATGTTTTTGGCCCAAACTATCCGGAAACCACCCCTCAAGAAAGTGGCCAGCTCTCAGCCCAGAGAAGTTCATCTGGGGAAGGCTAATGCGCCCCTGGTAAACATGTAGATCACATGGCCCTCCCACAGCTACCTGTTCTGTTCACAGAGGCTGCCCCTTCCCTCTCTCTCCCAGGAGACTTTCCCTACCACCATATTGGGCAGTGAGGGAGGGGGAATTGGGAGCTTCTGAGCCCACTCCACCTGCCTGTGGGCAGCCAACTGGGTCCCTGGGCCTGTGCAGGGTTCCTGATCCCCTTGATCAGGAGCACCTGTAATCCTAGCACTCTGGAGGCTGAGGTGGGTGGATTGCCTGAGCTCACAGGTTCGAGACCAGCCTGAGCTAGAGCAAGACCTCATCTTTTTTTTTTTTTTTTTTTTGAGACAGAGCCTCAAGCTGTCACCCTGGAGGGAGTGCCGTAGTATCACAGTTCACAGCAACCTCCAATTCCTGGGCTCAAGCGAGTCTCCTTCCTCCGCCTCCCAAGTAGCTGAGACTACAGGCACCTGCCACAATGCCTGGCCATTTTTGGTTGCAGCCATCATTGTTATTTGGTGGGCCTGGGCTGGATTCGAACCTACCAGCTCAGGTGTATGTGGCTGGCACCTCAGCCCGTTGAGCCACAGGTGCCAATCTGCAAGACCTCATCTTTAAAAATACCTGTGCATTGTGGCAGGCGCCTGTTGCCCTCTGATCCCTTGATCCCCCTCAGGCCTCAGACCTCACCCTGCAAGGCTGCCCCCACTTTATCAACCCTGCCACTGCCTCATCCTCTGATTGTGACAGCTTGGTGGTGGCTGTTTGGGCCCATTCCCACCAGATTCCAGATCCTCCTGTGGTCCTAGCAGGTTGAAGTGGGAGGGCACATGCTCTAGGAGGCCCTCCTAAGTCCTACTACCTGAGTATAATGGGCATCCTTATTTTTCCCTAAAAATGTGGGCAAAAGTGTGCATCATACGTGGAAAAATACAGTAAATACAGATGCAAAAATTCTCAACAAAATATTAGCAAATTGAACTCAACAGCACATCAAAATGATTATTCACCATAGGTAACCAAGTAGGATTTATCCCAGAATACAGGGGAGGTTGAATATAGAAAATCAATCCATGGGCTCAGCGCCTGTGGCTCAACGGGCTAAGGCATCAGCCACGTACACCTGAGCTGGTGGGTTCGAATCCAGCCCAGGCCCGCCAAACAACGATGGCTGCAACCAAAAAATGGCCGGGCATTGTGGCAGGTGCCTGCAGTTCCAGCTACTTGGGAGGCAGAGGCAAGAGACTCGCTTGAGCCCAGGAATTGGAGGTTGCTGTGAGCTGTGATGCTACCGCACTCTATCCAGGGTTACAGCTTGAGGCTCTGTCTCAAAAAAAAAAAAAAAAAAAAAGACAGCAAAAAGATAACCTACAGAATAGGTTTTATATAGAATATATAGAAAAATATTTATAAACCAAGCATATAATAAAAGGTCAAAATACATAACAAAACTCACTAAGAACAACAACAAAGAATCTAGACAAAAAATAGAGAAAGGACTTGAATAGACATTTCTCCAAAGAAGATATAGAAATGGCCAAGAAACTCAAGGAAAGATGCTCCACATCATTAGTCATTAGGAAGATGCAAATCAAATCATAATGAGATACCATTTCACACTTGCTATAGTGGCTATAATAAAAAAAAAAAAAGGAAAATAAGAAGCCTATTGAGGATGGAACCTTGTACATTGCTAGTAAGAAAATAAAGCGCCTGTGGCTCAATGGGCTAAGGCGCTAGCCACGTACACCTGAGCTGGTGGGTTCGAATCCAGCCTGGGCCCGCCAAACAACAATGACGGGCTACAACCAAAAAAATGTCCAGGCATTGTGGTGGGCGTCTGTAGTCCCAGCTACTTGGGAGGCTGGGTCAAGAGACTCGCTTGAGCCCAGGAATTGGAGGTTGCTGTGAGCTGTGATGCCATAGCACTCTATCCAGGGTAACAGCTTGAGGCTCTGTCTCAAAAATATATATATATATATGAAGTGGTGTGGCCACTATGAAAACCAGTTTGGTGTTTCATTAAGAAAC